>OZ005738.1:184056911-184281911 GCA_963930755.1 Eudasyphora cyanicolor | reverse complement strand
GGCTGGTGTTATGCCAGGGCTGCCAAAGAATGGTTGTTTGGTTGCCTTTAAAAACACATAGTACATATTTGCAATTTTAACTTGCATATGCCAGTCAGCCATTCAGGCAGCCAGCCAGCCTTCCCACCGTCGTGCTCGCCGCCATCAGGCCGAGAATGCACATCAACATTTTAAGTAGGATGATCCTTAGAAATTGTTACAGCAAAACAATTTCACGCTCCCATAATCCAACAAACGAGTAAGTCAAGGATGCAATTCTCCACCACTGCCACATCGCAGAGCCCGACAACGGCATACAATACCGGCGATATGTATTTTGTTCGCTGCTCGCGCGAGCTCTCTCTCTCTCGTCCTTCATCCTTTGGGTTGGGAGAAGAAGTGCTACTGCTTGCACTTGAGCCGGGGCTGCTGCCCTACCCTTTGGCGAATTTTTTTCGGCTTCACTGCTAATAAGTAGTAGTTGAGCGTAATTATAAAAACTTTTGCATCGTAATTAACATGCATTTCTACTCCCTTTTTTGTGTTCTCTGTTTTCTTCAGAGCCTTTCTTTCTTGCCTTTATGTTCTGTTGTTGTTGTTGGCCCGCCAACATTCAAGCTGTTACTTTTTGATGTTGGTTGGTTGGTTGGTTGGTGGCGCTGGTGGTAATGGTGGCTCAGTTTTTAAGAGGTTTCTTTTTTCAAAAAACAAAATCAGCGCTAAGATGTTGGGGCCTCTGTTGTATGTTTTGCTAGTATGGCGTGGCGTTGGCGGTGCTTCTGGTGTTGGGAAAAAAGAAGAAGAAACTTTCTCTGGCTGACTGGCTGGGTTGACTGTTCGTGGGATCGTTCCTTTTCGCTTCTATCTCTCCTTTATGCGTTGCCTGTCGAAAGTGTGCTGGTGGTGGAGCTGCTGCTGCTAGAGTCAAGATAACAAAAACTTTTTCCATTTCCTCATTTTTATCACCTACATAAAAGGCATATGTTGTTCAAAATGTTTCGGGTGGGAAAACTCACAAAACACTAAGGCAAAATAACAAAAATTAAATTAATTAAAAGTCAAATTAGTTTGACCATACACAGACCGTCGGGTAATTCCAGATTAAATGTCTTCATTACAGTGCCGCCGAGGAAAAATAATTAGGACATTTAAGATTTATTGAAAAATCGGCACCTTATTAAAGGAAACTTGCGGAGTAATATTCTTAATTATCAAAATTGAAATTTTGCAAAAAGGGAATTATTTAAATTCACTGAAGGGAACCAATTGATTATAGTCTTTCAAAGAGAATATTTTCGTTATTATGTCAGATATAAAAGTAATATTTAACGTATGAGTTATATTAATATATTCAAATTACGTATACGACTAGCCTCACGGAAACGTATAACGGGTTGCTATTTATATTTATGGTACTGGCAATACTAGTGTCGGCAGATGCAAACTGGATCTTCCATTGGAAGTTTGACATTTTTTAGCATAACTTCACTCAGAACGTTTTGTCATTTGAGCCAAATTGTTTTGTTAGCAGTATGTTGAAAAATTCAACTCGGTAAAAAATGGAATTGACCGGTGAAAATTTTCGTGCTATGATTTTTTTTTTAATATTTTTGGAGTGGATTATCGAGCCAAGAGTGTCTCAATCAACATCAAAACTCAATCATAAAAAAAATGTAAATCGTTCAATAGTTCAGTCTCTGATTTTGTGGAGGTTATCCAACTTCGGTCGTTTTGAAGGATCTGCATCGATGCTGTGCGTGAACTGATAAAGCAAGACCGACATGTGACATACCGTGAGATTAAGACATTCTTGGGAATTAGTATGACAAACATCGATAAGATACGAGTATTGCATGTTCATTAGGCTGCGAAAAAGATTTGTTCTCGTTGAATCCCAAATAATTTGACGAATGCACAAAAAAGGCTCGTGTCGATTGGAGCAAATTAATTAATTTATTTATTTATATGGATTACTATATTGAAAGTTCGTGAGCTAGCTGAAGTCACAGGCATTTCCAGTGCCATACACCGCATATTGACGGAAAATTTGATGATGAGAAAGATGTGCGCAGGATGGGTGCCACTTTGCTTACAATCAAGACAATGTACCAGTTCACACATCCACTATTGCGATGGCCAAAATCAATGAATTATAGTTCAAATTGCTTCAGCACGCACCTTATTCGCCTGATTTTGCTTCCTGGGATTACTTTTTGTTTCCAAACTTAAAAAAAGGGCTCAGCGAATAAAGATTTGGCAGCAATGAAGAGGTGGAGGTTGCGGTTGTTAGCTGTTTTCAGGACCTAGACAGTTCTTACTAAACAGGGTATCGTAGCTATTGGAAATCGCTGGGAAAAAGTGTATCAAGCTAAAAGGAGATTATGTTGAGAAATAAAGAAAAAAAATTCCAAATTTGTTTTGTTTTCTTTGTTAGGTCGGCTAATTTTGGAATGGTCGTAGTAACTATATGCACTTCTATATAGATGGTTCGAAGCTTGTTAACAAGGTTGGCTTCCTATTACACTGCAAAGAACAGTCTTGATATAGTTCACAGACTACCAGATACTTGCAATGTCTATCAAGCCAAGTGTCTGAGTAGCAACATAGAGACCAACACTAGCGTCGTCATTTACTCGGACAGCTAGGCTGCCATTAAATCTCTGGGGACTACTTTCCTAAATTCCCAAGCAGTTTTCTACTGTCGCAGAACTCTTAACGAGATGACTGAGCAGTTCAACATATACTTCATATGGATACCTGAGCATAGCGATATCTCGAAGAACAGCAATTCCGATGAACTTGCTAGGACATTACAAATTCTCGAAGAATTTGCATTTAATTGGTGCCCCACTGTCCACATGCCAGCTTTGGCTTAGGCAAGAGGAAGTCAGGGTGTCCAATGAGAAATTGACATATCGTCGGCTTAATGCTATTTTGTTCCATACGCCATTTTGTATGAACGGAGAAAAACGCAATTTATTTTTTGAGTAAAAACGCGACTCAAGAGTTACACACTTTTTGTACCACAGTGTTCCCCACATTGTTTATATGATTCTCATGCATTTCAATGCCATTACATTCAAAAATAAGCAAGTTATAACAATTTTTTTACATGGCATTTTGGTCCATATCCACTTTTGTTTAAATAGTTTTTCGTATTTGTATTACATGAACCACAAAGAGGATCGGTATTGGAGGAGAGCAATTTACATATTATGATCGAAAGAGCTTAAAACAGTGAGTCAAAAATATAGGGCGATAGAAAAATGGAGACATAGAACAAAAATATCAAAATAATTTTCCGTAAATCTGAGTTAAATAGATTTACCCTACCAATATCTCGAAAACTAGACGAGATAGGAAAAAAATTATTGCAGTTTCTGAAAGAGCATGCTTGAAACTCATATTATCAACTCCTAGCTCAAAAAGCACAAAAATGGCGTATGGACCAAAATAGCATTTAGCCGACGATATATTAATATCTTTAGGGTAGGTTAGGTTAAGAGTGGCAACCTGTAAAACAGACATTGTGTTACCACAGGGACGTAAGGGAAAACATACGTTACGTTAAGTGCAATATCTCTCCAGAAGAGCTTGAAGATCGCTAGAGCCATGCACACTTGTTACAGATCCTCTGGAGCGTGTAATGTAGTACCTAATCTTTCAAGTTCATCTGCATTGCAGTTGCCTGGTATGTCCCTGTGAAGCGACAGGAGAATATTGAACTGTTCAGCCATCACGTTAAAAGATCTGCGAGAGTCGAGGGAAGTTTTTGAAATAAGGAATATAGTTTCCAGTGATTTGATTGCTGCCCGCCTATCAGAGAAGATATTTGTATCAGCTTTGGTCAGCCCTTAATTTTCAGCCATTCCGATAACTATTTACTTATACAGGGTTTTCCAATAAGACTGATATGATTTCTTTGAGAAAACACACTTATTGTTAAGAAAATTCAAAAGTTTTTTATTTTAATGAGAAGTCAATTACATACAATACAATTAATTCTAAATAAAACTTCATTCCAATGGCCTCCACGACTTCTTCTGCAGGAACGAATTCGATGAACCCAATTTTCGAGAACTTTTTCCACTGAATCCAGTCGTATGTCATGAATGGCACGTTCAATATTGACTTGTAAAGCTTGAAGAGAGTCTGGTTTATTTCGAAAGACCAATGACTTCAAATAACCCCACAAGAAATAGTCTAATGGTGTTAAATCACAACTTCTTGGAGGCCATTCAATACGTATAACAATTTCTTGAAATAATCGAATCTCCAAACTTTTCTCGCTACAATTCAATTGTATCATTTGCTGTGTGGCATGTAGCCACTATCGGTCAATGGCAAAAAGATAGCTCTTAACGAGAGCTAAAATATTGCTCATGCGTGTCAAGGTCGACTGGAAAGTGTTTTGTTGGATTTAAAAAAATGGCATCATTTTCAAATGTGAACGGAAAGTATATTTTTGCTCTAGCTCCTTAACGGTACGTCGAAACGGGAATCGGTCAATGGCAAAAAGATAGCTCTTAACGAGAGCTAAAATTGACTTAGCGCACGAAAAGATGCAATTGGAGAACGATTATTTTGATAATAAAACTGAATAATTTGTAAACGTTGTTCTTGCGTATACTATACTATACAATGAAAAACAAATGACAGATCGTGACATATTACAAATAGCCGAAACGTCACTTCAAAATCATACCATCTCTATTGGAAAACCCGTTATATGATTATTTAATATAGCTAAGATTTCTGCCTGGCAGTCTTTTTGAAAGAGATAGCTCAAGTTCCTCAAAAAAGATACCAAAGCCCACTTGGTTAGTAAGTTTGGAACCGTATAACGAATCCCCTATGTCCTGGCGTACGACAATTCCATTCTGATCTATCTGGTAAAATAGTGAGATACTTCTTGTCAAAAGTATTGCACTGCTAAAATATATAGGGGCATTAAAAGTATAACATTTAGTGCCGCAGTTGTTGCCGTTGCATTATCGGTCTAAATGCTGCCGTATACAACAGTTTATTGGCGCGTTTTTCTATAGCTCTGTTAATCTATGTATATTGCGCTATGACAGCCTTCTTTGCTCTTTCCAGAATGTTGGGTTTGAAGTGCTACTTCCTATCCAGTAAAATATCAAGAATTTTGCGCTTTAAGCAATTTTGCGCTTGAAATTACAAAACCCCCCCAAGGAAACAGGTGCAACTGGTGGTACCTTATTTCTCCTGGTGAAAAGAACTAGTTCTGTCTTGGTCGGGTTAAAGCCAACACCATTATCAGAAGCCCATATTGCGGTTGTATGAAGGGCCTGCAGTAGAATGTCTCTAAGAGTACTCTAAAATTCTCCTCTAACAGTTATTGTCACGTTATCTGCATAGGTAACAACTCTGACACTCATAATCTCCAGAGGAAGGAGAATATTGTTCATGGGGAGATGCCATAGCTGAGGAGACAGAACACTTCTTTGGGGCGTTCCCCTGCTGACAAATCTATGGAGGTCAGTTGACCCTATGCTAGCCGAAATGCGTCTCTTAATCTTAAAGGTTTTGAATGAACCTACGTATATTGCTATCAGCCCCCTGGGTTTCTAAAGCCGTAATTATAGCGGCTGGATTAATGTTATTAAAGGCCCCTCTATATCTAAGAAAGCTAAGAAATCCTTCAATAAAACTGACTACATGCAGGGCAGGGCGGTTTCGGTGTACTTGCCTAGGCTGAGTGGGTAGCACCTGTAGGGTAGCTAGACAAATCTGGGCAGGATTCGACTTGAAAAGGTCAAAATGTCTCTTCAACTAGAGAGAAAAACACAGTCTATGTTAGTGTCCGTCCTGACAAAGCACTGGCTAATCGTCGAACACGCCAGAAGGTTTGGGAATTAAGTCTAATCAATTGTGCAGAAGCTGTAAAGATGAGGAAGAAGAGCAAAGTATTGAGCACCTGCTTTGTTACTGTGCCGCAATTATGTGTGGATATACTGGGGTTGGCAGTACTAGGGACCTCAATGTGAGCCAGTGACCTATGTGAGCCAGTAATTCCGGCTGCCACCTTAACCTAACCTTATTTTATTATTAAAATCGTCGAAAGATATTTGCTTGATAGAGTTGGCAAATAGTGTGAGACTTTAACCTGCTATAAAAACCTCTTCACAGGTCCATTCAGCCCTGTGGAACCACCTTTAGGTATTACTTCATAATCTCCAGATTAGGTATTACTTCATAGGTTGGGGAAGATCTACACAAAAAATCTCTTACTAACACTTATTCGTCGTAAGTTTTCTTGTTCACATATGTAATTCGGTCATAATGGACCTAATTAACATCGCTACACATTGCCAATTACTTTGTGAAGATAGCATAAATCCAATTAAGTTTTTCGGAGTCAAAACAGCTGTTAGCGATTCTTCCCACTGTTGTCTCAGATTTGTAAACCGAGGATATAAAAACAATACATGTTCAGCATCCACCACAATGTAGTCACCACAATTTCGGCAAAACGGATCTGCACAGCAACTGATATACGTATGCGTTTATTACCATCCCATGTATGAGTTATATTTATTTATTAAAATTACGTATACGTCTAAACATAAGATAAACATATTGTATTACAAATTAATTAAAATTCTAAGAACACACTAACAGCAATTAAAAACTCTGTAAATAATATCGTGAAATAGTTTTAGACTAAAATTCTGTACATTAGGCCATAGATTTAATTAATAACAAACAATAGAATGAAAAAACCATTCCGATATATGATATCCCTTCAAGCGTGCTCATTATCCGCGATGTCTTATAAATAAATTGTTAAATTCTAGGTAACAGATTTTCCCAACATTAAATGATTTCAGATGCGGTTTCTATGGTATCTGCAATGTATAGAATCCACAGACAATATGGCCTCATAAACGAAACTGCTTAATGGAAGTTTTCCTCTGTTGCAAACATAACTTAACCACACTGATTCGACATGGTAAATCTATTGGAGTGGTTTCCCCAATACCTAAAAATATGGAAATGTCTAGCCACAGAGTTAGCTGCGAAATATAAGATTTTTTTTCAGCAAAAACTTGTATTATTTTCTTTTTCACAAATTTCACAAAGAAAAGAATGAAAAATGAATGAATTTAAATTAGTAATTAAATAGAAATTAACTTTCAATTAAGATACCTACTTAAACTACCTTCCAAATGTCCACCTAAAAAGCAATCGAATATCTCAACCAGAGCTGCTACGAATGCAATATTGCCTCGATTATTGTTGTTAGATATGGCAATTAGCTGCTGGTGGTCGGACGGTCATATCAGTATGTCCATATCTCCTGCCACACAATAGTCATTAACGGCCTTTAGTCTTATTGCGGTTTGTGGTTTGAAATGCAATACGAGCATGTTTGACTTTCAGTTTCCCCGGGATACTGGGATTCATCCGGGGATGTGGCATTTTGTGCATCAAGGTTGTTGTGGGAGTTGAATGTACGTACACACATTACGAGTTTGTATGAATAGCTGCTGATGCTAAAGAGAGCACACCCCAACCGACGTTATGGGAATATATGAATGTATGTATATATAAAATATATATACAACGACATCAAAGATAATTTTGTAAAACTAAATAATAAAACATACATACAAATTGTTGATACGTATAAAAATGTCTACTATTTGCCAGAGGTGAAGGACAAGCGACTCGACCTGACCTGACCTGACCTAACCTAATTCAAATGTCACTTCATCTTTTGGTTTTACATACGAGTATATTTAAAACCTTTTGGGCTGTCTATCATTTTTGCAGATTAAAATTTTAATTATTTCTACATCATTAATTGCCACAATAAGTTATACTACCACACAAAATGATGTGCTAAAGTGTTAATATTATGTTCCTAGTTCCAAGAAATACTTATGATCTCGTAAATTGCTTTAAGTACTCGTATCAACGACAAAGTTTGGTCATTTCATTTTAAAGTTAAAATAATTTATTTGAATGAACACACAGAGCTGCCATACAAACGCACACGAACACAAGCATTGCTTTAATTACAGTGCTCTCAAGAAGAAATAATGTAAAAGGTCCTGCGGGAGCAGACTAAATAGATTGAAGCCACTAGAAGACTAGAGCAGATAAACCCCGACAAAGCAGCGGGTGTCGATTAGGTTGAGTCGAATTGTAGGGGGCAGCTGATTTGGGTTTCACTAACTACCAACACAACGAGAGAAGTCGTACGATAATGAACTCGTACGAAAACGTAATCATTTCAGTGCAAATTTTGGTTTCTCTATCTCTCGTTGCTGTCATCTCGGCGAAGACAAATATCAGATCGAGTCACATTAACAAACAATGACAAAATAAACATTATTAAAAGCAAAAAATAAGTAGATATTAATATAATTATGGTAAAAACAATTAAATAATAATAAAATTGTGTATATATGTGTACATATAGGGTCCGCCAAATAACTTTTTTTGAAAACATCGCGCGGACCCTTTATTTAAACATAAAGAAGTCAACATTGTCTGCTCGCTAAGATGGATAAAAAGCATCAGTGCACAATGAGAGAGACGTGAGAGAGAGAGAGAAAGAAATGGGAGTCTTGGTGCAGCTCAGCTGACCACCCAGGGTTGCTTTTTTGGCCACCGCTTGTGTAAATAGTACAGAGATGTATTTGCTAAGGTCGACCATACAAAAATGTGTGCTGTTTTAGACCGGAAGTTGTGAAATTATTGATCTGGCAACTACATTATTTTCCAATTGGTAAATTGCTAACGTCATTTCGTAAGGCCAGGCGAACGAACGATAGAACGTTAGAGAAACCAAATTCCTGACGAAAGGTATTGACTGGTTTTCGTTCGCAGAGACTTTCGTTAGAAATGCAGAAACAGGCCGTAAGTTTCATGCCCCCCGGATCTTTCAAAATGAGCATTTTTCAAAAATAAGCAAGAATTGAGAAAATATTAATAAATGTTCTATGTATGGGTCATTCTAATAAATTTTGCCGAAGAAAGCAACAAATTTGGGAACAAATGTTAGCTATTAAATAACAATATAAATAGTTATCGGAATGGCTGAAAATTAAAGGCTAACCAAAGTTGATATAAATATTTTCTGTGATAGGCGGGCAGCAATCAAATCACTGGAAACTATATTCCTTAATTCAAAAACTTCCCTCGACTGTCGCAGATCTCTAAACGTGATGGCTCCACAGGGACATAGCAGGCAACTGCAAGGCAGATGAACTTGATAGACTAGGAACCACCTTACACGCTCCAGAGGATCTAGAACAAGTGATCATGCCTCTAGCGACCTGCAAGCTGTTTTACTGGCTGCCACTCGTAACCTAACCTACCCTTAAGGTGTCAATATATGTTCATCTCTCATTGGACAACCTGCTTGTACGAGTATACTGCTTGGAAATTTAAGAAAGTAATCCCCAGAGATTTAATGGCAGCCTAGCTGTCTTAGTAAATGACGCCGCTAGTTTTGGTCACTATGTTGCTATTCAGACACTTGGCTTGATAGACATTGCAAGTATCTGGTCTGGTATGTCTGTGAACTAAAGACTGTTCTTTGTAGTGTAATAGGAAGCCAACCCTGTTATCAAGCTTCGATTCATCTATATAGAAGTGGATATAGTTACAACGGCCATTCCAAAATTGTCCGACCTAACAAAGACAACTCAGCAAATTTGGGAATTTTTTTTCTTTATTTCTCAACATAATATCCTTTTAGCTTCATACACTTTTTCCTAGAGATTTTCAAAAGCTTCGATACCCTTTTTATAGTAAGAAGTGAATATGTGATCTGGTGCATTGTCTTGATTTGTGAGCAAACGCTGCACCCATCCTGCGCATAGCTTTCTCGTCATCAATCTTTCCCTCAATATGCGATGCATAGTACTTTTTAAAATGCCGACTGTCATCCAATACCATTTTGTGGATTTGTTTTAGCTATTTCTGGCGTGGACCATCAATTGATCGACCACCACAGCGTTCGTCTTGGCAGCTGGACAGCTCTGTCACCCAATATTGTATAGTTGTAAACGAAGGAACAGCCTCCCCCCAAAGTAGAATATAGCTCGGTTTTAATATTCATTGGACTAATACCTTACATATCGGTGATCATTTTTTCTATATTTACAAATTCAATGAGATCGTTTTCTTTCGACTGCTCCAAAAAAGATTAAACAATGTTGCGCCTTGAAACTTAAAAAAAATATTTTAGAAGGTTGTCACTTTTCACGAAAGCATTTTTTAACTACTTCCGCCATCTATAGTCAATTCTGCTTATTTAGGAATGCCTTCGTACTTAACGGGATATATAATAAAATATTTTGCAGGAGAAACCGAGACTTCATCTGCAAGATCCAACTGATCAAGGATCTTAAAGTTAACGGGTTATTTGTAGTATGAAAGTGAATCTTTTTGTAGACTTCTGGTGGATTTTGCGTTCCCACTTGGACCTGCAAGATCCAACTGGCCGCAAATATTAAACCTTATAAGAGATTCTTTTTGGCTCAGCATAAAAACTTGACTTTCTGAGCCTTTTTTGTGGCATCCCAATTTGGAATATCCAACTGGCGAAGAAACTTAAAGTTAATATGCGATTTGTCGTCCAGCGGAAGAACTTGGACTTCAGACGTCAACTTGGCAAATTTTGTGTTCCCATTTGGATCTGCAAGATCCAATAGACCAATAATTTTAAATTAAATGTGCGATATCTAGCCCAGCATAAGAACATAGAATTTCACAGACTTCTCATAGGCGAATTTGCGTCGCAACTTGAAACTGCAACATCCAACTGACCAAGAACTTTAAAGTTAAAGGGAGGTTTGTAGCCCAGCACAAGAACTTGACTTTCTCAGACTTCAATTTGGCGAATTTTGCTTCCCCACTTGAACCTGCTAGTTCCAACTGACCACGAATCTTAAAGTTAATGCGCGATTTATCATACCGTACAATAACTTGAACCTTCACATACTTCAAATTGGCGAATTTTGCGTCCTAACTTGGACCTGCAAGATCCAACTGTCCACGTATCTTAAAGTCTATAGGTGAATTGTCGCACCGGACAAGAACGAGGACCTACGCAGACTACAAATTGGCGAATTTTGGGTCCAATTTGGACCTGCAATATGCAACTTGCCAAGGATCTTAAAGATAATGCGCGATTTCACATGCATCACAAGAACTTGGACTTTCGCCGACTTCAAATTGGCGAATTTTGCGTGCCAACCTGGACCTGCAAGGTCCAACTCTCCAAGGATTCTAAAGCTATTGCACGATTTCCCATACAGTACAAGAACTTGGACTTTCACAGACTTCACATTGGCGAATTTTGCGTCCCGACCTGGACCTGCAAGATCCAATTGTCCACGGATCTTAAAATTTGGCGGACTTCAACAAGATCAAATTCACCAAGAACGTTAAAGTTAATAGGAAATATGTTGTCCAGCCAAGAACTTGGAATTACGCAGAGTCTTATATGCGAATTTTCTTCTCCACTTGGTCCTGTAAGATCCTTAATGTGAACATAAACCAGCGCAAGTTGGCAAATTTTGCTACCCTATTTTGACCTGCAAAATCCAACTGACAAGGAATCTTAAAGATAATGAGCGTTTTGCCGCTTAGCGGAAGAACTTGAACTTTCGCAGACTTTAAATTGGCCAACTTCGCGTCTCACTTGAACCTGCAGGATTCAACTGACCAATGATCTTAAAGTTAATGGGCGATTTCTTATCCATAAGAACTGGAACTTTGGCAGGCTTCCACTTGGAGAATTTTATGTCCAAACGTGAACCTGTAAGATTTCACTGTTCACGGATCTCATGGTTAATTAGTGATTTATAGCCCAGGATAAGAACTTAAACCTTAGCAGACTTAGACCTGGTGAATTAACATCTCCACTTGGATTTGCAAAATCCACCTGACCGAGGATATAAATGTTAAATTTTCGGCAAGCACAAGAACATATACTTTCACAGACTTCAACTTGACACATTTGCATCCCAACTTGAACATGCAAGGTTTAACTCTCCTAGTATCCTAAAGTTAATGCGCGATTTCTCACCCAGTACAAGAACTTGGACTTTCGCAGACTTCAAATTAGCGAATTTTGAAGCCCAACCTGGATCTGCAAGATCTAATGGAAATACGAAACATAAATCCAATAGGTAAACTGTCGCCCGGGCAAGAACTTGGACTTACGCAGACTTTAACTTGACGAATTTTGGGTCTTAACATGGACCTGCATGATCCAATTGGCCAATGATCTTAAAATTAATAGGTGATTTATTGACGAACACAAGAACATGGACTTTCGCAGACTCCAACTTGGCGAATGTAGCGATGGTTCTTAAAGCTAGATGCAACTTTCGAAGGATACTATAGTTATTGCACGATCCAGTACTAGACTTGGACTTTCGCCGACTTCAATTGGCGAATTTTGCGTCCCAACCTGGACCTGCAAGATCCAAGTGTGCTTCTTAAGCCAATTGTTGAATTGTTGCCCAGGCAAGAACTTATGGTGAATTTTTTTCTGCAAAAAAAGTGCAACATTTGCATTGCCCTTTTTCCGAAAACAGCACTATTATATCGCTTTTTTGAAATTTCGAAATTTTAGTTGTGCTAAATTCGAGTAACTTAATTACCAAATTTCAAAAAAGTATCACAAAAGTGTCGTTTTCGGAAAAAGGGCAATGAACATGTTGCACTTTTTTGCAGAAAAGTATTCGCCATTAGACTTACGCAGACTTCAACTTGCCCAATTTTGGGTCCCAACTTGGACCTACAAGATCCAATTGGCCGAGGATCTTAAAACTATGGGGTGAATTATCGACGAGCACAAGAACTTGGGCTTTCGCAGACTTTAACATAGCGAATATAACTTCAAGAGCAAATTGGCCACGAATCTTAAATTTACTATGATATTTGTTACCCAACACAAGAACTTTAGACTTCCGCAGACTTCAACTTGCCGAATTTTGCCACCCAACTTGAACCTGTAGAAGAACTTGAACTTTCGCAGACTTAAACTTGGAAAAATGTACGTCCTAATTTGGACCTGCAACATCCAACTGACCAATGATTTTAAAGTTAATTGCTCGATTTGTTCGTCTCAACTTGAACCTGCAAGATTCAACTGACTAAATATCTTAAAGTTAATTCGCGACTCATCGCCCTGCAAAAAAATTAGGACTTCCACACATTTCATCTTTCAAATTGCAAACTTAGACTGTCCAAAGATCTTAAAGTTAATGAGCTATTTGTCGTCCAGGGGAAGAACTTGGACTTTCGCCGACTTTAACTTGGGGAATTTTGTATCTCAGCTTGGACCTGCGAGATCCAACTGACCAAGTATCTTAAAGTTTAATGGCGATTTGTCGTCCAGCACAAGAATTTTGACTTCTGCAGACTTTTTTTACCTGTGCCAATTTTGCGTCCAAACTTGGACCTGGCAGATTCAACTGACCACGGATCCTAAAGTCGTCAAGCCCAAGAAATTATACTTTAGCATACATCAACAAGGCGAATTTTTCTTCCCAATTTGAACCTGCATGATCCATTTAACAATGAATCTTAAAGTTAATGGATGATTTGAAGCCCAGCATAAGAACCTGACTTTCTCAGACTACAAATTGGTAGATTTTGCGCAACAAATTTGGACCTGCAATATCCAACTGAACACATATCTTGAACTTAGACTTAAACGAATTTTGGCTCCCAATTTCGATATGCAAGATCCTACTGGCGAAGGATTTAAAAGGCGATTTGTCGCCCAGCACAAGAACTTGGAACTTCACAGCCTTCAACTTGGTAAATTTTGGGTGCTAATTGGGACCTGAAAGATCCAACTGGCCAATGACCTTCCATTAATAGATCCACGATTTCGGTGACTTGGCTAATTTCGTATCTGCAAGATCCAACCGACCTACGATCATAATGTTAAAGGTCATTTGTCGTCCAGCACACCACGAATCCTAGTGGTTCATGTACTTTAGCATACATCAACATGGCAAATTTTTCTTCCCAACTTTAACCTGCAAGATCTCACTGTTCAAGGAACTTGGACTTTCTACTAGACTCCAAATTTGGACCTGCAATATCCAACTGACCAATGATCTAAAAGTCAATGGGCGCTTTGTTGCTCGATTTTTTTCGCCTCAACTTGAACCTGAAAGATTTAACTGATGAGCAATTTCTCGACCAGCGGAAGAACTTGGACTTTTGCCGACTTTAACTTGGGGAATATTGCATCTCAACTTGGTCCTGCAAAATCCAACTGAACAAGTATCTTAAAGTTTATGGGCGATTAGTCGTCATGAATTGTGATATTTGCAGACTTTATTAACCGTGCGAATTTTGTGTCCTAACTTGGATCTGTAAGATTCACCTGACCACGAATCCTAATCCATACATCATCATGGCGAATTTTTCTTCCCAACTTGAAGCTGCAAGAGCCCCCTGTCCAAGGATCCCAAAGCTAATAGCCGATTTGTCGCCCAGCAGAAGAACTTTGACTTTCGCTGACTTCTACTAGGCTAATTTACGTCCAAATATGGACCATCAAAATCAAGGTTCATGTGCGAAATGACAAGAACTCAGACTTTCGCAGACTTGAACTTGGCGAATATTGGGTTTCAACTTGGACCTGCAAGATCCAACTGACCAAGAAAGTTAAAGTGCGATTTGTCAACCCGCACTAGAACTTGGACTGTAGCACACTTCTACTGGAGAATTTGTGTTCAAATTTGGTCCTATAAGATCCAACTGACCAAGAATCTCAATGTTAATGAGTGAAGAACCTGCACTTTCGCAGACTCCAACTTGGCGAATTTTGGGTTCCAACAACGACCTGCAAGATCCAACTTTCCAAGGATCTCAAATCTAAGTGACGATTTGTAGCCCAGCACAGGAAATGGTCTTTCGCGGACTTGCATTAGGCGAATTTTGCCTCCCAATTTTGACCTGCAAGATCACCCGGCACAAAACATGGAATTTGGCAGACATCACACTGACAAAGGATCTAAGTTGATGGGGGATATGTCGCCCAGCACAAGAACGTGGACTTTCGCAGACTTCAAATTGGCTAACTTTGCTTCCAAATTTGGACCAGCCAAATTCAACTGACGAATAATCTTAAAGTTAATGGGACATTTGTTTCATGCAAATTTTGAGGAGGGACTTCTGTACTGCGGCGAATATGACGTTGGTGTGCCCATCCCAGTCATCAGCAAGCGCTTTTGATGATAAACATTTTTTCTTGCATAATATTGAACGATATGAACGTGGATCACGTCTGATTATAGAGGGATGGTGTCATATAGAAAATGCCCCAAATTGGACAAAATTTAACGATATGAACGTGGACGACATATGGCTCTAGCGGACGCTCTGATTGAATGATTTGAGGGTACTATTAGATCTAGCGGAGGTGATTTGAATCTGATGGACTTTTTCTTGACGGGGTTTCTGAAGTCACGGTTCTAAATTGGACGCAGATCATTCAGCAGAATCTATGCGATGGTCATTGAAATTTGGGTATCTGTGATTTGTACCACCGCAGTACGAAGCCACAGAAGCTTCAACGATGTCATATTCCATACACAATAGTTTTTTTTAAATAAATCACATTTCAACATCCAGCCTTCCTTATTGAACCCCACTTTCGAATATTTTCACTTTCAGTATACGATGACACATTCCAGTGGATGCGACTGTACTTTATTGTGTCAAGACATGTCTCCTTTGTATTTCAGAATTCAATTCGCCTGTCAATTGAGCGTGACATGCAAACCATTTCCCCAGATAATTTTCTCTGAGCAAAATACAATTATTCATTTATCATTGGCCTCCCCTCCCCCACTGATGACAAGACATACTCTGTCATTTTGTCATTTTTTGCTTGATTTCATTAACTAACTAATTTAGAGTTTTGTTTTTAGAAAATTTTCTGCTTTTGCCTAATTTGATTTAAGGCATACGCCACACAAACACAGAAACACACAAAAACAGACAATCTTTTAAATAGACAGAAACTGAGGCAAAAGGACAGACATGGCCAATGGACAGATGAAGTGTCTCCATCCGGTTTCTATTGAAACAAATTGAACTTTTGGGATTGTTTACAAACCTACGGTGAAATTTTGATAATTAATTTAACTTCCTTGGGGCGAAAACTCTAAATGCCCGAATCCCCTTCCGCATCAACATTGCTGTGAACAAGAGGATTAACAGCAGTAGGGAGTCTTCGATGGTACTGTGTATCTTTGTACCTACCCCCCAGAGAGTATTTGCAGTCATATTTCCAGCTAAATGCAAAAATTTCAAATTCAAAGGATAAATTAAGATCCCATAACCAAAACGAGAAGCCAGAGACTAGAGACCAGAGAACAGAGACCAAAAGATTTAAACATTATTAAATTTCAACAAGTTTTCATATTTGAGGATTATGAAGATGCGCTGCTCCTGCTGCTTGCCGGCAATCGTTATTTGAGAATGTTCCACGTTTCAGTGAACACAGAAAATATGAGCGGAAGACTAAAGGAAAAGTTTTAGCAACAAATTAAGAGAACAACAACGGCGATGAATGAACAAATGAATGGATGAATGAATGGGAAAAAAGAATTGGATGGATGGACCCCGGAAAGCACTGCTGAGAAGGAAAGGAAACGCACAGACAGACAGATATAAAGTTGCAGGGTACTTAAAGCAGTATGAGGCTAAGGACTCCAGTTTCCCCCAAAAAAAAATAAACCGAATACAACTTAAAAGCATAACGCCGCCGACAACACCAGTCACCGACACTCATTTCCAGTTAAGATACTTGCGTAGCGCAGTCGAGGAAAGGAAAATCCCCGGCAAAGATAGCTTAAAACGTTGAGTGGCTTGGACAACAATGCTGCTGCTCAGGCTGAGGCTGATGATGATGATGACACCATAGTGTTACGGTATGTGAACTTTGCAAGAATACACACAAACACACACACAGCCAGAGAAAAAAAGAAATCTTGTAAGAGAAAATACCGACAAGGACGAAAATGCCAGTAAGGCCTTAGCGCCAAGCAAACAGCGCTTTGGGACAGCCAACCCCAACCTCAACTCAGACCCAAACCAACACTCAAAGAAAATGTTAAACACTCACTTTTCAACAATAACATCAACAAAGAACAAAACGACGATGACAACGTTAAAAATCACACAGAAGCAGAATTGTAGACAGACTATATGAGAGAAGAAATAACTAAGGAAAAACTGAAGGCGGTCAGAGACGACTAGGTAATATCCTACGCCCCTATTTCGTCACCTTAAAACAAGACGGTTTTGCCTCTGGTAGGACCTGCAGTTGGACCTGCTGCCTAATCGTGTAGATTGGCAGGATGATTTGGCATCAGTGGCTGAATAAAAAACGTCATTCAAATCACCATTCCCGTCACATACTGCGAACAGCGATCCCACCAAATGGATTATGTACCAACGATGTACACCTTAAGGAGGAACTCTACCACTAATGTAAACACCTGTCCGGGAGGAATGGCGGCAACGTAAAAAATCGCATAGATGACGTGTATACAGAATAAATGAGATTAAGAATAACTAAGGGAAGCGTAAAGAATGGCGGAGAAGACAAAGCAGTATCCTCTTCTGCGACCTTAGAACCACACGTTTTTACCTACAGTTATACGTGCTGCTTAATCGTGCAACTTGACAGGGTGGTGTGACATCATCAGTGACTGAACGAAACATTCCCGTCAATGAATGTCAACAAGCGACCCGCCTAAATTGGGGGAACACCATATCGGTTTCAACGACCTCTCCCTTACGTTGTTGACCAAACTAATGGCTACATCATAAGGAGATCACATTGTAGTTCGCGAGAAACCGACAAGAGGGACTTTACCACTAAGAAACCTGCAAGGAAGGAATAGGTTCAGCATAATACCAGCAAATAGTAACTACTTCTATACAGATGGTTCAAAGATGTGAAGATTGGCCTCACATTACACCGAAAAAACTTAGTCTTATTATAGCTCAAGGACTACCAAATACTTGAGTGTCAATAAAAGAAGTCGCTGAGTCGAAACTCGGACAGCCGCATTGTCATTAAATCTCTGGAGGCTACATCCCGAAATTCACACTACCGCATTTATCTTAATGAGATGGCTAAGCAGTTTATAAAATATACCTTGTGTGGGTACCTGGGATATACCTATACCCGGAACTGTAAAGCCTATGAACTTGCTAGGAAGGTGGTGGTGAATTCCAACCTTGTGGTATATCCAAGTACTGGCCAAACAGATTGTACTTCAGGACTTCTTCTTTCAATGTCAGACAACAAAATGTTAGCTATTTAATCATTGAACTTCGAAATAAGGAGTAGATAATCCAACTGATCCTCTAGTAAGAGTTGATAACCTAACTGGGCGTCAATTAAGGATTTGATAACCCAACTGGTCGATAAATAAGGGGTAGATAAGCCAAATGGTCATCAAATAAGGAGTAGATAACCCAACAGGGCATCAATTAGGGATTAGATAACCCAATTGGTCCTCAACTAAGGAGTATATAGACCAACTTGTCGTCAACTAAGGGGAAGATAACCCAAATGGTCATCAAATAAAGAGTAGATAACACAACTGGTCATCAAATAAGGAGTAGACAACCTAAACGATCGTCAAATAAGGGGTAGATAACCCAAATAGACTTCGAATAAGGAGTAGATAATTTATATGGTCTCTACTAAGAGAGTATATAAGGAGTACATAACCCAAGTGGTCGTCATCTAAAGGTAGATAACCCAAATGGTCCTCAAATAAGAAGTAGATAAGCCAACTGGTCATCAAATAAGGAATATAGCCCAAATGGTCCTCAAATAAGGAGTAGATAATCTACTTCACATATTATACCACTACAGGAAATGTCTTTTCAATTCTATTTATTAAAATCTATTACTCGTATTGTAAACGAGAAAACTAATTATTATTTAATTACCTTGTAAGCATTTATTTAAATAATTTTGTAAAGATTATATGTTTTCAACAACTCAATGTAACACATAAATTCCAGTACTATTCTAATAAGATTCATATCTTGCTGTGCTGGAAATCACAATAAATAAATAAATAAAATAAATAAGGAGGAGATAACCCAAGTGGTCATCAACTAAAGGAAGATAACCCAAATGGTCCTCAAATAAGAAGTAGATAAGCCAACTGGTCATCAAATAAGGAACAGATAGCCCAAATGGTCCTCAAATAGGGGGTAGATGACCCAACTGGTCCTCAACTAAGGTGATATAACCCAACTGGTCGTCAAATAAGGGGTAGATAACCCAAATGGTATTTAAATAAGGAGTAGTTACTCAACTGGTCCTCCACTAAGAGTATATAGCCCAACTGGTCGTCAATTAAGGAGTAGATGACGCAACTGATCGTCAACAAAGGGAAAATAACCGAACTGGTCGTCAAATAAGGAGTAGATAACCCAAATGGTCGTCATCTAAGTTGAGGAAAAATCAACTGGAACCAACATGATTTTCTAATAAGGTGTATATAACAAAAATGGTCGTCAAATAAGCAGTAGATAAGGAATAGATAACTCAACTGGTCGTCAAATAAGGAGTAGATAACCCAACTGGTCGTCAAATAAGGATTAGAGTGTTGATAAACCAGTGGATCGACAAAAAGGGAGTAGATAACCCAACTGATTGTCAAATAGGTAGAAGATAAACCAACTGGTCGCCTACTAATGAATATATAACCCATATGTATTTCTTGTAAAGAGCACAAAATCAATTTTGTCGTCTACTGGTTGCCTACTAAGGAATGGATAACCCAGATAACCCAACTGGCCCTTTAATAAGGAATAGATAACTGTACCGGTTGCCTACTAAGGAATGGATAATTCAAATGGTCGTCTACTATGTATATACGAGTATATATACTCCTTTGTATAGGGCCAGTAGGGTTATTTACTACTTAGTTAACTGCCATTTGTTTTATTTATTCCAAAAAAGGCGTCCAGTTGAGTTATCTACTCTTTAGTATCCGACCCGCTAGGTTATCTACTGCTTAGTAGAGGGCCAGTTGGGTTATCTAGTCCTGAGTAGACGACCATTTGAGTTATCCACTCCTTAGTAGGCAACCAGTTAACGACAAAGTTGATTTTGTGCTCTTTAGAAGAGATACATTTGGGTTATATATTCATTAATAGGCGACCAGTTGGTTTATCTAGAATCATGAAATTTTGAGTAAGGGAAGAGCTGGGTGTCGGTACAAAAAGATTTACATATGGTTCCACCGTCAAATTTAAACAACTAGAATTAAAATCGCAAAATTCGGTGAGAGGCTTGTCCTTAGGACTTAACATCGGTATAGGAGAAGATGTTAGGGACACACTGGAGTAAAATTTTTTAAATATTATACAGTGGCACAGAAAGGGTTAAATACGGTACAGTGATGCAACTAGAGTGAATGAAATACGTTCTTGAAAAAAACATGATAAAAGTTTATGTTTTAGAAATTAATAATTTCCGGAGCACAGTGTAGCAAAAAAGGTTAAATATTGTACAGGGGCAGAAAAAAATGGTGAAATATGATACAATGGGGCAAAAAGTTTTAAATGTGGATTTGAGAGTGCTAGGGTTGCTCTCCAGACATAATCTACAAATGGTTAGTGAAATATTTGTGAACTGTATATGGGTAAGAAAAATATATGGGCACAAAGGCATTATGAATAGATCGGTATAATAAATGATATTCCTATCTCTTCTCATATTAAACATTTCAATATAATTCACAACGTCATCATAATGTAGTGTAGGGTATATCATACTTAAACAAGCAAAAGTCATACCAGAATAGGCAGATAATACTTATAATGAATGGTTGTGCCTGGAAAGGAGAAACGCTGAAAGGACGGAAACAAGTAGAACATACACCATTAGTGGAGTACACACACACACACCACAACCACCAACGATTCTAAACGTAAAGTAGACAACATTCGGTGTATATAGTATACGTACTCGTATACAAAGAAGACTGACTACATCTTCTCTTCGCTCGGTTGGACGAACGGACCTTCAGGCCATTGGAGAGAGAGACACACTGAAGATACGTACGGCTGCCACTACTTAAGAAGATCCATCGTAACAAAACAACTGGGACTTGCTGTTGCAACAACTGCAATGCCCAATCAAATGCCATTAGCACAACACTGTGAGGGCACTGTGGGTCAGTGGCAGTGAGAGATACGAGTAGAAAATACACAAAAGATGACAAGGAAATTGGCCTCATTTGGGAATGTTTTCTCTATAGCAAGGAAAGCATAAACGTGTTTACCCCATTTGGCTTTTGTTTTCTCGAAAATGTACAGGAAATGAGATCTTACTTTACATTAAAGAATACAGTACTGAAATTGGTATTTAACCCCCCTATTATAGAGAACAAAGTCAATTAAAGAGGGATAACTCACAATAAGCAAAGAAGCTATACATGCTCTAAACTGCCAACAGTTGCTAATGATAGCAAGGTCATCTTTTGTCGATGATACGTATAGTTGAATGTAGATTTCCCCCCACGACAAAAGGACTACGAAGGAGAAATTATCAGATTGAATAAAACCAAAAAGGAAAGCCTAAAGTCGGTCTGACTATATGATAACATAGAAGACCTCAGAGGTCGACTCTAGTATAGAGGAAGACCTCAGAGGTCGACTCTAGTATAGAGGAAGACCTCAGAGGTCGACTCTAGTATAGAGGAAGACCTCAGAGGTCGACTCTATTATAGAGGAAGACCTCAGAGGTCGACTCTAGTATATAGAGGAAGACCTCAGAGGTCGACTCTAGTATATAGAGGAAGACCTCAGAGGTCGACTCTAGTATAGAGGAAGACCTCAGAGGTCGACTCTAGTATAGAGGAAGACCTCAGAGGTCGACTCTAGTATAGAGGAAGACCTCAGAGGTCGACTCTAGTATAGAGGAAGACCTCAGAGGTCGACTCTAGTATAGAGGAAGACCTCAGAGGTCGACTCTAGTATAGAGGAAGACCTCAGAGGTCGACTCTAGTATAGAGGAAGACCTCAGAGGTCGACTCTAGTATAGAGGAAGACCTCAGAGGTCGACTCTAGTATAGAGGAAGACCTCAGAGGTCGACTCTAGTATAGAGGAAGACCTCAGAGGTCGACTCTAGTATAGAGGAAGACCTCAGAGGTCGACTCTAGTATAGAGGAAGACCTCAGAGGTCGACTCTAGTATAGAGGAAGACCTCAGAGGTCGACTCTAGTATAGAGGAAGACCTCAGAGGTCGACTCTAGTATAGAGGAAGACCTCAGGGGTCGACTCTAGTATAGAGGAAGACCTCAGAGGTCGACACTAGTATAAAGGAAGACCTCAGGGGTCGACTCTAGTATAGAGGAAGACCTCAGAGGTAGATTCTTGTATAGAGGAAGAACTCAGAGGTCGACTCTAGTATAGAGGAAGACCTCAGAGGTCGACTCTAGTTTAGAGGAAGACCTCAGAGGTCATCTCTAGTTTAGAGGAAGACCTCAAAGGTCGACTCTAGTATAGAGGAAGACTTCAGTGGTCGACTCTATTATAGAGAAAGACCTCAGAGGTCGCCTCTAGTATAGAGGAAGGCCTCAGAGGTCGACTCTAACATAGAGGAAGACCTCAGAGGTCGACTCTAACATAGAGGAAGACCTCAGGGGTCGACTCTAGTATAGACGAAGACCTCAGAGGTCGACTCTAGTATAGAGGAAGACCTCAGAGGTCGACTTTAGTATAGACAACGATTTCAAATGTCAACTCTAGTATTTAGGGAAACTCCTCTGAGGTTGACTTTAGTATAGCGAAATACGTCAGAGGCCGACTAACAAGTATTGAGAAATATCAGCGGTCCACTCTATTTTAAAGAAACATTTCAGAGATTGACAATCGCATGTTCTCCAACATCCACAAAAAAAATTATCAAATTCTGTTTAACCAACTCGAATTTCCTCGCTTGTTCAGTTTAAAACATTCATCGTAAATTGATTTTTTTTAAATTACTTCAGATTTGCAAAATTTCCAATTGTACTTATGAATTTCATAAAGAATTCTTAGAACTATCTAAAAGTTACCAAATTCCTAAATAGATTTTTTTTCATCTTCTTCCAAACTAGTGTGCAACAGGAGCAGCCCACATCGGTAGCAACAATATTAATACTTGCTCGAGGACCAAAGTAACATACCACCGCTGTAGAGCAATGCGGTGACCACAGAGGCAAAGGCTCCGTAGTCATTGTCAGGATTCCTGAACGTTTTTTCGTCAGTCCGTCTGTCGGCCTTTCTAATAATGTGGTAACTGTAGTGGCCATAAATGGAATAGCATTAAAGCAAAGTAAAAGTACAATACAACAAAAGGAAAAGTACGACAAGACAACAAAGTTTAACTAACAATTTTTTTCTCTACAGAACGAAACATACAGAAAAACTATCTTTCTCATGGAAAAAGCAAAAACTACTTTACACGCAATCAAAAAAAATATATATGAACTTTTCGTTAAGTCCTTTTTTCTCTCGGGAAGCAAGTGCTACTGCTGTTGTTAGCGTTGTCAGAGCTACTCGGCACAATGGAGGTAATTTTTAAATGAATTTAATTAAATCTGCAGTTTCTTAAACAGTCAATCGATTTGGCAATGAAACTTCAAAGACTTATAGAATGTTGCAGTTTTTACACAATGTCGGGGTGGAGTTCTAACGGGACACTGCTTGATCGGCGAAGACGGAGGTTTGTACCCGTATATCAAACAAGTTGGTATCGATGCGGTGCATCAGAGCTCGTGGTAACTTTAGTGACACAAAAAATCACGAATATGTGGCTTATAATAGAACTATGTCCATAGCAATTTCCTGACCAGAGTGACCGCTAAGTGAAATTGGATCGGTACAAAACCAAATGCTAGATAAGACTAATAAGAACAGTGATCGTCACGCAGATTTTCTTATGTATATGAATTCAATCGGCAACTTTAAAATGGCTTTATTATTGGAAGTGGCTAATTAGAACACTGACATATCCACGTACTGTTCTGTAAGAATAACTATAGTATCATACCTTGCAATGTCAGTCACATTTGAAACAAATTAAATGTCAACTATTTAATTTTTGAACTTTGGAAACTGAACCCATCTGGCTCTCTACTAAAGGGTAGGTAACCCTACGGGTCGTATATTAAGGAGAAGGTAGCTCAGCGTATTGTCAACTAATGAGTAGATAAGAAGTAGATAACCCAACAGAGAGTCAACTAAGGAGTAGATAACACAGTTGGTCTTAAATAAGGAGTAGTTAACTCAACTGGCTGCCAAATATGGAGTAGATAACTGAACTGGTCCTCAAATAAGATGTATATAACCCAACTGGTAGTCCACTAAAGAGTAGATAATCCAACAGGTCGTTAAATATGAAGTAGATAACCAAAATAGGTCCTCAAATAAGGAATAGATATCCCAAGAGATCGTCAAATAAGAAGCTTATAACCCAACTAGTAATGAATTAAGTAATAGATAACAGAACTGGTCGTTAAATAAGGAGTAGATAACCGAATCGGTCGTCAAGTAAGGATTATATAACCAAACTTGTCGACATATAATGGGTAGATAACCCAACTGGTCGTCAATTAAGGAGTAGATAATCCTACTGGTCGTCAAATAATGGGTATATATCCCAACTGGTTGGCAAATGAGGGGTAGATAACCCAACTGGTCGTAAAATAAGGGGTAGATAACCCAACTGGTCAACTAAGGAGTGTATAACCCATCTGGTTATCAAAAAATGAGTCGATAACCCAAATAGTAGTCCACTAAAGAGTATATAATCTAACTGGTCATCCAATATGGAGTAGATATCCGAACTGGTACTCATATAAGGAGTAGATAACCAAACTGGCAAGCAACTAAGTAGTCGATAACAGAATTGATCGAAAATAAGAAGTAGATAACCAAACTGGTGCTTAACTTAGTAGTAGATTACAGACATGGTCTTCAAATAAGTAGCAGTTACCCAACTGGTCGTCGATTAAGGATTACTGGTCGTTAGATAAGAAGTAGATAACCCAACTGGTCGTCAACTAAGGAGTGGATTACCCTACTGGTCGTCAAATAAAGGTAAATAACAAAACTGGTCATCTGGTCTGGTCATATACTCAACTGGTCGTCAAATGGGGAGTAGATAACCCAACTGACCATAAAAAAGTAGTAGATAACCCCACTGGTAGTCCACTAAAGAGTAGATAACCTCACTGGTGATGTAATATGGTGTAGATATCCGAACTGGTCCTCAAATAACAAATAGATAACCCAACAAGTCAAATATTGAGTAGATAACCCAACTGGCAATGAACTAAGTAGTAGATAACATAACTGGTCGTCAAATATAGAGTAGATAATACAACAGGTCGACAACTAAGGAGTATATAACTCCACTGGTCGTCAACTGGGGAGTAGATATACCAACTAATCGACATATGGGAAGTAGATAAACCAAATGATCGTCAATGAGAGCGTAGATAAACGAATTGATAGTCAACTAAGGAGTAGATAAACCAATTGGACATCGACTAAAAAGTAACCCAACAGGTCGTCAACTAAGGAGTTGATAACCCAACTGGTCGTCAAATAAGGGGTAGATAACCCAATTAGTCGTCAAATAGGGAGTAGATAGCCAACTGGTCGTAAAATACGGGGTAGATAATCCAACTGGTAAACTAAGGAGTAGACAACCCAACTGGTCATGAAAAAAAGCAGTAGATAACCCAACTGAACGTCAAATAGGGAGTAGATAACCCAATTGATCATCAAATAGGGAGTATATAACCCAACTGCTCGTCAACTAAAGAGTAGATAAATCAATTGGCCATCAATTAAATAGTAGATAACCCAACAGGTCTTCAACTAAAAAATAGATAACCGAACAGGTCGTCAACTAGGGAACAGATAACCCAACTGATCGTCAACTAGGCAGTATACTTCTAAACTGGTCGTCAAATAACCCAACTGGTCCCCAACGAAGGAGTAGATAAAACAATTGTACGTCAAATAAGCAGAAGGTAACCCATCTGGTCATCAACTTATGAGTATATAACCCAACTGATCGCCTAATACGGAGTAGATAACCCAACTGGTCGTCAACTAAGGTATAGATAACATAAGTGGTTGTCTACTAAGGAGTATATTTCTCTGATGCAGTCATATGACATCCACAACTATGGTTTGGTGAATTTTGTTCATTCGTTGAACTTTGTTTAGTATCGCGCTGAAGTTGGATTTATGTAGAGCATTATCGGTCAAACTACTGACATATATAGGGTGATCAAAGTAGAGATACTTTTTTCAATAGCCTTTTTTGACAGATCACGAGGGAGTCGTGCATGCAGTCATGTTATTTGTGTAAGTATTGTTTGGCATTTCATCATGGAAAGATTTACGCCTGAACAGCTAAGTCCATTTTTTTTTAACCCCAAAAAAAACACTTTCCAGTCGACCCACGACCTTGACACCCATGAGCAATATATTAGCTCTCGTTAAGAGCTATCTTTTTGCCATTGACCGATTCCCGATCCCACGTACCGGAATCATCGGTCCATATTTCTTCAAAAATGATGCCGGTTAGATAGTACCGTCAATGGCGACCGTTATAGTGCCATGATAACCGTCTATTGATGCCTGAAATTGAAGCTCGTGATCTTGAAGCTCTGAGACGTAGTCGCGGCCAACATTTGATAGACATAATCTTCAAAAAAATAAATGCCAAAGAATGTTCTTTCAAACGATAATAAACATTCCCCATTCAATTTGAATTTTCTGTGTTTTTTTCTTTAAAAAAGTAGGGAACCTCGAAATGGATCCCAGAGTTTTGCAATTGTCCTATTACAGGTATATAGGGCGAACAATGGCTTTTTTGCTACATCCATATAGCTGGCTATGAAGTTTAACTTCCTGTCTAGTAAATAACCTACGTATTATGCGCTTTTAGAGAAGGAAATTTCAATACCCCCAAGGAGACAGGTACTACAGTTGGTACCGTACATATCCTGCTGAAAAGAACTAGTTCTGTTTTGTTCACACCAAAACCATTATCGGAAGCCGATCTTGCGGTGGTATGAAGGGCCGGTGTATTAAGTAATAAATACATATAACAAAACACAAATCCAAGTACGTAGCCCCTTTAGGCTTAACACAGAGCTCGTTTAATTGAATCTTTTGACTGATTAAGAGACGAAAGAATTATTTTAATTTTTTTTTTTCGAAATTCTCCGCCACTGTTTGTTGGCAGAGTTGCTCCGATGCCTCTGCTCAATAACGAGAATTATGTTTTCGGATTATTTTTCATTTTTCTAAAAACTAAAAATTGTTATTGCATTCAACAACAATGGCGGTTCGGTTGGGTTGGGTTTGGAACAGGAGCTATTGTATTCTCTGCCTCTCTGTGTGCGAGTGTGTTTTCGTTTTGATAGTTGAAAAATAAAATACGAAAAAAATATAATAAAATACTCTAGAATAAAACTTAACAAAATATATAGAGAATAGAAAAAAAACTCGAAACTTACATGCAGTATTCGCCTGAATGCCATGGAACTCCAAACTGTATTTGAGATGACTGCTGCCGAAGTTTGACCAGTACTTGGCTATGCACACTTCAAGTATGTTGTTTTCCTGTGGGGACACCAAAGAGGATGAGGACGATCCAAAACGATGAGGACGATGGCGACCAGAAGGACGACGACGATGCAAGATGCAATGAAAAGAAAAGAAGGTATAGGATAAATGCAGCCAACTATGGGGAATATAAAAGCTGGAGAGGATGAAGAAGAAGAAAAAACAACTTTTCCACTTTTCAAGTTTATTTAAAGAACTATTATGTGCATTTGGACATTTCCCCATTTTTCTTGCAATTTTCACATTTAGTTTTCTATTTGTAAACGAGTCACAGTGGCCATACGGGAGGCGTGCGTGCGAGTGTACATTAGGGTGGATTGGAAAAATACATATATTGTTTTAAAAAAATTGTTTTTTAAAATTACAATGTTCATGGATGGTGCTTTAGTATTACACGGAGAAAAAAACAGGAAGCATAATATGTTTGGGATCAAAATTTAAATAAAATATACTTTGGTGCAAATATTTTATATTTAAATACCGGGAAAAAAGTTTGAATATCTATTTAATCAATGTTATTTTTTTCGGAGTTTTGGTGCAAGTTATCTTTAAAAACGGGGAAATATTTAAATCGACTACAGAATTTGTTTTCCTACCTATAGGAAAAAAGTAATTTTTCCCAAATATAATATGTTTCCAGAAAATATACTACAGAAGCTATTTTTTTTCTTAGGGTAGGACCATATTTTTTTAACTATAAGTTCGATGAAGCCGGGATATCATTCGAAACACTAAAGGAAATTATGAGGGCTCGAAATGCTGACAACATCACCTTCAGGTTGAAATGAAGGGTTAGTAACTGTCTTTGAAACAATGAGAAAAAATTTTGCGGAAGATTCCGATAAGTAGTATCAAAATTATTTATGAATCAATATTTCACTAAATGTTGACCCTTTGTGGGGGAGGTACTCGAAGGAGTGGACCAACATGGTCATTCTTTGATATATAACAGGTAGCCAGTTTCAGTTAATATACATGTCATACCCTACTCCTCACTCCTCCTGTATTTTCCGATATTGTTTCTGTTGTTCGAATCAAAATATTTACCATACTTTTTTAGTTTGAATGATCACCTTAATATACGTACGCACACACTTGTACCACACAGTCGATGTGTGCCTTTGGCTAGTTGTTGTAGTCGTTGTTTGCCTTTTGGGGACATAATCATATATACATGACCCCCATATAAATATACGCATATAGTACATGTCATACCTCGATATATACACACCTAGATACACACACATATAGTATGTACATACATATATACTTGTCACATAATACATGTGGTCATTACAATTTAAAATAATAATAACTACATACTTTTAAAATAGACTTATATACGTGCATCACAAACACGTACACTGTGAAGAATTTGGATATGATTGTCTTCAATATGGGAAAAGGTGCAATACAATTTTTTTATATATCTATAGCGTGATCCATTCCGAGGTTCCCTACTTTTTTAAAGAAAAAACAGTCCAGTTGAGTCCAATTTTCGATGACACGTTCGAGTATTTCGACTGGTAACTGGCGGATGACACGCGTGATGTTTTGCTCCAAGGCCTGAATCGAAGCGGGTTTGTCCGCATAAACTTTAGACTTTACATATCCCCTCAGGAAAAAGTCTAACGGTGTGATATCACACGATCTTGGTGGCCAATCGACCGGCCCAAAACGTGAAATTATCTGCTCACCGAAGTGTTCTCTCAATAAATCCATTGATTGATGCAATGTGTGGGAAGTGGCGCCGTCTTGTTGAAACCAAATGTCGCCTAGATCACGTGCTTCAATTTCAGACATCAAATTGTCGGTTATCATGGCACGATAACGGTCGCCATTGACGGTTACGTTCTCACCGGCATCATTTTTGAAGAAATATGGACCGATGATTTCACTGGCCTACAAACCACACCAAACCGTTGTTTTTTCTGGATGAAGTGGCAGCTCTTGAATCTCTTCAGGTTGCTCTTTGTCCCAAATGCGGCAATTTTGCTTGTTTACATACCCATTGAGCCAGAAATGGGCCTCATCGCTGAACAAAATTTGGCTCGAAAACGTGGGATCTTCTTGGAACTTTTCAAGAGCCCATAGAGCGAAGACATGTCGCTTTGGAAGGTCGGGCGGCTTCAGTTCTTAAACAAGTTGTATTTTGTATGCTTTCAATTTAAGATCTCGACGTAAAATGCGCCAAGTCGTTCCATACGTCAGTCCGAGTTGCTGCGAACGGCGCCGAATCGACTCTCCACGGTCTTCGTGTACACTCTCAGCTACGGCCGCTACATTTTCTTCACTGCGTGCTGGACGAGGTCTATTCGGTAGAATATTATCCAAAAATGAATGCTGGGTCTCAAGATGGGTGATGGTGTTGCGAATAGTACGCTCAGTAGGCCGATTATGTTGACCATAAGTTGGGCGAAGTGCACGAAACATATTCCTCACAGAACGTGAATTTTCGTAATAAAGTTAAGAATTTGTAAACGTAAGTCTTTCCATGATGAAATGCTACATAATACTTAACAAAAATAACATGACAGCATGACGCGACTCACACGTGATCTGTCAAAAAAAGGCTATTGAAAAAAGTATGTCTACTTGGATCACCCTTTATATATGGATGGCTTAATATAACAAGTAAGAAAGTTTCAGTCGGGTAAACCGACTAAGGTATACCCTCACTTTGTGAGTAATGTAATATATAACATTACACTAATTAATCTGTCAATTTGTGTGGGAGGTACCAGAAGGGATTTATACACCTATTTTTCGATAAACAGTAGATTCTTTAAATGCATTGCACTGTGCCGAGCTATTAAATTTTGGTATGATTTGGTCATTTTGTGTGGGAGGTACAAAAAGGGGCGTGGTGATAATGCCCACTTTTCACAGGACTGTAGGCACTATAATAGCATTACACTGTACGCAATTTCAAGTATTTGTATGCACTGGTCTTAAAGTTATAAGCCGTTAACTTTTGGTATAAAACGGTCCATTTGTGAGGGAAGTACCAAAAGGGGATGTACAATAATGCCCATTTTTTCAAATTTCAAGTATTTTTATGCACTTGTATTAAAGTTATAAGCAGTTCAATTTTGATGCATAATGGTCCATTTGTGTGGGAGGTACCAAAAGGGCGTGGCAACTTTGCTCATTTTTCTCGAGGTGATAGCGACTAAATCTCTGCAAGGAATGTCTTGGATGGCCTTTCAAGACATTCAGTTGTTTATCAAATACTTACTGCCACACTCTCTATTTTGACAAAACAAATGAATGAGTGAAGAGAACAGTAACCGCCAAACAGGTTAAAAAACAAATAAGTAACAAGTAAGAAAGTTTCAGTCGGGTAAACCGACTTAGGTATACCCTCACTTTGTGAGTAATGTAATATTGAATATTACACGAATTATTCTGTCAATTTGTGTGGGAGCTACCAGAAGGGGTTTAACAAATACACATATTTTTCGCTGAACAGTAGATACCTTAAATTCATTGCACTGCGCCGAATTATAAGCGTTTATGTGCACTGGTATAAACGTTATGAGATTTTAAATTGTGGTATGATTTGGTCATTTTGTGTGGGAGGTACAATAAGGGGCGTGGCGATAACGCCCATTTTTCACAGGGCTATAGGCACTAAAAAAACATTACACCGTACAAAATTTCAAGTATTATTATACACTTGTATTAATGTTATAAGCTGCTAACTTTTGGTGCAAAATGGTACCTTTGTGTGGGAGGTACCAAAAGGGGCGTGGCAACAATGCCCATTTTTCTCTGGACTGTAGGCAATATTAAAGCATAACACTGTGCAAAATTTCAAGTATTTTTATACACCGTTATGAATGTTATAAGCTGTCAATTTTTGGTGCAAAACGATGCATTTGTGTGGGAGGTACCTAAAGGGACGTGGCAACTTCGCCCATTTTTCTCGAGTTGATAGCGACTAATAAACTAATACTATGTGTGGAATTTCAGAAGATTCGAATAAGTAGTATAGTAGTTATAAAAGAATCAATATTTCACAACATTTTAACCCTTTGTGGGGGAGGTACTAGAAGGAGTGGACCAATATGGCCCATCTTCGAACTTAGTCGGAGATAGAAAAAAATATTACCACATACCAAATCAGACAGACAGACGGACGGACATTGCTCATTCGACTTAAAATGACCCAAAACGGATTTCCTCCGAACATACTTAGGGTCTTAGATCACTCCTTCGATGTGTTACACTTTTTTCCGTAGCAAATGATATATACCCTCGTCACACTAAAGTGAGGGTATAACAAGGCAATAGAGAAGTACACTCATTCAAGCACTGTACACCAAAACAAAATTACTCGATTTCAGTGTACACTGCACTACTGTACTCATTGTCATTGCAAAGAGAGACGCAACAACAAAGAGCGACGGACCACTTTAGAAATTTATTGATTTTGAGGGGTAAATACACTAGTGTACGAGTACATACTGAAGAAATAGAAAACAGCAGTGTACTCGCTTCATTATACTCATCGTTTGAGGAATTGAAACGAGTATAAAGAATACAACAACCGAACGAGCAGAGTACACGACTAGATTGTAAACATCAAACAGTGTGAAATGTTTGTTGTTGTTTTTTTCGATCATTCTATGGTAGTGTCAGTCGAGTAAAAAATACAATGTTTCAGTGTGCAGTGAAGTAGTGTACACTACTGTAGACGAATAAATGAATGTCTTGATGCAGAGGTTTAATAGCGACTAATAAAATAATACAATGTGTGGAATTTCAAAAAAATTATATTAAATAATCAATATTTCACTAAATGTTTACCGTTTCTGGGGGAGGTACCAGACTTAGCCGGAGATAGAAGAAAATATTACCACATACCAAATTTGAAGTTAATTGGTTACTCCTTTCGAGAGTTATCGTGGGCACCAGCCAGCAGACAGACAGACGGACGGACGGACATTGCTTATTCGACATAAAATGACCCAAAACGGATATCCGACGAACATACTTAGGGTCTTAGGTCACTCCTTCGATGTGTTACACTTTGGCTCGTAGCAAATGATATATAACCTCCTCTCTAAGGTGAGGGGATAATGACGGACAAAAATTAAATACAGCTTCAAATAAACAAAGTATACATCGTTCGAAAGGTCTAATTCTCTTCTTTCCAAATTCTTTTAGAGATTGGAAATCGGTTATTTATTATCAAAGTTATAGGCATTCAAGTAAAAAAGGAAAGAAAATCGTTTTTTTACCCGTAAATCCGGATTTTGGGGGTGTCCGGCAAATTTCGTAAAACAAACGTTGTTCTACTCGACAAGACCTACACGAAAAATAGTATCGCGGTTTTTCGATTGTCGTACTGTGTAATATAAATATAATGTGTAAAAGTTACATCAATCGGTCAAGCCGTTTTGAAGTTACACAAGTCCAACAGACAAATCTAAAATTCTATAAAAAAAAAACTACAAAAAAAAATTATAATATTGACTCAATAAAATTGTTATATATTTTTGGTCCATCAAGGTTCCATTTTGAGTTTTTCATAGCCAGTTCATAATACAGGCAACTCGCGGTATAACGAATACTCGGTTTAACGAAAATCCGATATAACGCACGATCAAAATGTTTACATTGACTACCTTATATTACGAACGACTTCAATTATTTGTACTCGATATAACGAACGATTGGAAAAAACTATTAAAATTAAAGGAAAAACCAAAATAAAAAATTTAAGAAGAAGAAAAAATACTCTAGATTCTTTGCAGTACCGTTAGTTTTTATTACTTGCTCATTTTTGACTCATACCTACCTACACACCGATAGGTAGTATCAATTACATATTAAAGAAATGCTAAATTAAACGTTCTTTAATTTGTAAGCAAATAAAAATGTATCAAAAATCGTCCAATTCTTAAAAAAAGGTATATTCACAGATGGAAAAGAAACTACGAGTGGTAGTAAATAAAAAAGCACTAAAATTCAAAAATAATAAATAATAATATATGTCATCCCGGAGCGAGTAAGTTGTCAGTTACGAACGAATAGAAATTTCAACGAGTAGGACTTCAAAGAGTGAGTTTTTCCACGGATTTCGGACCGATTTTCCGAATTTTTTGTAATCGTCACAATTAAAAAATTAATATCAATCGATTAGTGCAAAAAAAGTCCAAACTATGTTCGCGGAAACCTGTTTTTTCGTGTGTGACATTTCATTCCTATTCGTTCGTAACTGATAGATTTTGACGTTTCGTCCGGACGGAACATCTGTATAATTTAAGGTCTGTGCTAAAATTAAAGCCATAGAATTACAAAGGAGGCTACATGAAAGGGTTTTTTAAATATTATATATAAAATGGAACACAACTTTACAAATCTATGCCATTTTGTATGTTAAAGCTAAAAAATTGGTATAATCGTAAAATTAATTAAATGTTATGTTTAAAATTCAACGAAACACATCTAAAAAATCTTCGCGATATAACGAATTATTCGGTATAACGAATTGGTCTGACTATATATCGTTCGTTATACCGGGATTTGCCTGTAGTTCCAAAAAAATTGAGTACCAAAAAAATTAAGGATATTAATTGATACTTTTCCACGATATTAAAGGATTAAAGATATTTTCCATATTTGAACCTCCTTCCACCAAAAGGAGATAAATATTTCATTACGCAACATTGACGAGGAGTAGCAGAGATTTTCATTGGTATTAATATATTTAAAATACGTAAAGCGGTTAAGAAGATACGGCTAATTTAACAAATAGTAATTCTGAGAAAAATCTTTGAGATAGGTAACTTTGCAGCTCTGTACCACAAAAACTACAATGAATTTTGAAAAATTAAAAACGACAAAAAAATCCGGCACACCAGTAGAATTATTGTGCTAAATTTTGTGAAAATTTAGAGGTGACATTTTTTGAGTTGGTTGAACTGTTTTGGAATTACCCTATAATGGAATTATCCTAAAAGTGTACCACAAAAAAATACCCACATTTTGCGATTAATGTTAACGCTTTGTGCCAAATTTTAACCCAACTGTCGAGACTACGGAAGCAAAGACTATACAAAATCTTAATTGCGTTTAAGTCTTCTAGTATCATAGATATGCCCTATTCATATGGGGTACAAAATCGCCCCCTTTGTGTGGAAGGTACCGAATAGGGTATGGCAAATTCATCCAATTTTCTCAAGTTGATAGCGATGAAGAAACTATTACCAAATGTGAAATTACTGAATCTTCTGTATCTGAGTATCAGATGAATTAAAAATGATTCAATAGTTCACTAAATGTTAGCCCTTTGTGGGGGATGTACTAGAAGGAGTGGTCCTATATGGTACATCTTCGAACTTAGCCTGAGATAGGAGAATTTATTGCCACATACAAAATCGGAATTTAATCGGTCACACGTTTTGAGAGTCATCGTGCACTGCAGCCAGACGGATGGACGGACATAGCTCAAATGATATAAAATTATCAAAATCGAATTTCGGGAGAACATAGCTGAAATGTCTTAAAATGTCCTGAAAAGGGATTCTGCTTAAAAGTAAGTAAATGATATAAAATATCCTTCACTATACAGAGGTTAAAATAAATCACTATTTTAAAAGCTAAATCATTTTAGGGAATCCTTACTTTTCAACATTAAAAACGAGCTATTGAAAGGGAACTCATTTGTGCAATATTCTTTGCTTGTCCATCATTTTCGTTATGTCCAATTACCACACTCAAGTGTCCAGCAGTGTTCCCGAGGATACGTATTACAAAGTCCCCCCACATATCCAAAGCAGACAGACGACTTTTGCAATAAAACTCCAAGTACTTAGTCTTCGTCTTCTCGACAATACGTGGTGCAGCACTCACACACACATGCACACACTTCTCCATTTATACACACACTATTACATGGCAGCACTAGAGTAGAAGAAGCATAAGAAATTGCTTTAGAAATATAAATGTTTTTCTAGATAAATGTAAACATGGCAGCTTATGAAGGATAATGAAACGAGAAACGAGCAGCTCAACAAAATATCTCTCTCACGTGTGCGTGTGTGTGTCTGTGGGTGTGTGCTTGCTCCTTTTCTGTGCAAATCTTCATAACGAGCTGTGTATACAGATGTAGTAGACGAATATTGTTAAGGATATTCGGATATTCCAAATGGCAGCTCTTCTTGCATATGACACAAGCTGCACTTGAACTTTTTCTGCCAAAAAATATTTGGGAGGTGGAAGAGAAGAAAAGGAAAAAAAACATTTCCAATATCTGTTTTCTTTTTTTTTTTGTTTGGTTTATCGAACAAAAAGAGGTTAAAACCAAAAATGGAAGCCATCCAAATCCCCAAGACTTAAGTCGATAATACATAATGTTATTGAACTGGAGATCAACGAACAGACAGACTGACATGCGGACAGACAGACAAAAACTATCATATGGGTTTATGGGTTCATATGTAAGTTCTTAGGGCCGAATGATCCAGCGAGCATGTGAGTGTGAGACTCTTTTTCTCTATCATAATACAATAAAATGTGTCCTTAATCTGAGAGGGATATTCTTCCCTTGTTTTTTTCACCACAAAACAATTTTGCAATATACTCAGAACGTTTATGTTGTACGAAGCATACGCATATGTACGTATGAATATGTTTGGAATCGAAATTCATATCGAAATTTAATATGAATTGTTCATTGAAGTGACTTTGGCAATTGGAGCTTATGTCCGTCCGTCCATCGGTCCGTCTGTCTATTCGAGTGCACGCATATGAACCAGAAAGAACACTTCATTGAAATGGTATTATTTTCTTTATTTTCCGGAATATTTGATTTCGTATTCAATTTATACAAAAAAAAGGATTATCACACCCAATTATTGAATTGGTATGTAATTGGCACATTTATCTGTGTCAGCTACATATTTTGGAGAGGGGAGTAAACTAAACTAACAACAATTCCAATGTGGGCAGCAGAGGAAAATTCTTGGGATTTGATTTTTAAATGATGTACTTTTAGATTTAAATTTTCCAGGATTTATTTTTGTGATTGTGCAGAAAGATTTTGACAAATTGAGATTTTACAAATTGCTAGTTATTTTCTTCTTCACTTCAAGTTATTGTTATCCTTTTTTTTTTAATAATATTATTAAATGGAAAATTGTTATTGGATTTCAAAATAAATTAAGAATTATAAAAGAAAAGATTTTGTGGTTATGCATCTATATTATGTTGCTCCCTATACATATTGTTCACTTCAAGTTGTTTTTTTGTATTTAATAATAATACTAAATGGAATATTAGTATTGGATTTAAAAATAAATTAGGAATTATTAAAGAAAAGAAAGGCAACAAATTTCCGAACGGCATGTATACGAGGGCCGTCCCAAAATTAGGCGAGCTAGCAAAGAAAACACAACAAATTTGGGAAAATTATTCTCGGTTTCTCAACATAATCTCCTTACAATCTCGATTCACTTTTTCCCGGGAATTTCAATAGCTACGATGCCCTGTTTATAACGGGTTTTCCAATAGGGATGATATGATTTTGAAGTGACGTTTCGGCCATTTGTAATATGTCATGATCTGTCATTTGTTTTTCAATGTATGCAGTAGTGTTTACAAATTCATCATGAAGAGATATACGCAAGAACAACGTTTACAAATTATTCAGTTTTATTATCAAAATAATCGTTCTCCAATTGCAACTTTTCGTGCGCTAAGTCCATTTTTTTTTATGCAAAAGAAAAAACACTTTCCAGTCGACCTACGACCTTGACACCCATGAGCAATATTTTACCTCTCGTTAAGAGCTATCTTTTTGTCATTGGCCGATTCCCGATCCGATGTACCGTTAAGGAGCTAGAGCAAACTTTCCGTTCACATTTGAAAATGATGCTGTCCATTTTTTTTTATCCAAAAAAAAAACACTTCCCAGTCGACCTACGACCTTGACACCCATGAGCAATATTTTAGCTCTCGTTAAGAGCTATCTTTTTGCCATTGACCGATTGTGGCTACGTGCCACACAGCAAATGAAACAATTGAATTGTTGCGAGTAAACTTTGGAGATTCGATTGTTTCAAGAAATTGTGATATTGACTGGCCTCCAAGGAGTTGTGATTTAACACCATTAGACTATTTCTTGTGGGGTTGTTTGAAGTCATTGGTCTTTCGAAATAAGCCAGAATCTCTTGCGTTACAAGTCAATATTGAACGTGCTAAAAAAAAATTGAAAAAGTGCTAAAAAATTGGGTTCAATTAATTCGTTCCTGCAGAAGAAGTTGTGGAGACCATTTGAATGACGTTTTATTTAGAACTTAATTTATCGATTGTACTTCACATTAAATAAAAAACTTTTGAATTTCCTTAACAATAAGTGTTGTTTTTTTTTTTCAAAGAAATCATATCACTCTTTTTGGAAAACCCTGTAGATTATTACATTAACTGTATCGCAAAAAACTCAAACGTAACGAAATTATTAAAACTCGGGGTCTTTTTTGGTGCTCAGAAACCATTTTCCTGCATTTATTCTGGCGTACGACTGATATACGAGGGTTGCTATTTATATTTAAGTCCTGGCAATGCTGGTGTTGCCAGATGAAAACTGGAACTTCCATTGGAAATCATTACTTCACTCAGACGGTTTTGTCATTTGAGCACGAATTGTCTTGGTTACAGTGTGTTGAAAATTCACCTCCAAAACATGGGTTTTGAACGCTTCGACAGCTGTTTCAGGCGTCGAAAAACGTTGACCAAGCAGTTTATTCTTGATGTGAGTGAATAAGAATAAGTCAATGCGATGTCAAATCAGGGCTGTACGGCGTATGACCCATCAATTCGACGTTTAGGCCGGTCAAAAATGCGCTGGTTTGAGCCGATGTGTGAGAGCTCGCAATGCCATGTTGCACAATGATTCGTCTTCTCTTGTTCGATTTTCGAATTTCTCCGAAGACTTCCGGCAAACAAATTGTGGTGTACCACTCAGAATTGACGCCACATGACCAGTTTTGCCGAAGAAACAGGCGACCATTTGCTTCGAAGTGCTTCTTCCACGAACAACTTTCGATTTGGCTCGTCTTCGAATACCCACACGGTCATTTGCTGTTTTGTTTCGGGCTCTAAAGCATAGATCCAAGATTCGTCACCTGTGACGATCTTTTAAACGTCTCTGAAGCACCGCGATCGTATTTTTTCAAAATTTCTCTGCACCAATCGACACGAGCCTTTTTTTGAGCTATTGCCAAATTGTTCGGGATCCAACGAGAACAATTTTTTTACGGCCAGGTGTTCATGCAGTATCGAATGTATGCTGGTGGAAGAAATGCCCAAGGATGCCTCTATCTCACGGTATGTCACATGACGATCTTGCATTATCAGTTCACGCACGGCATCAATGTTCTCGCGTCGGCCACGATTGAATTCATTAAACCAGTTTTTCACAGCGCTATGGGATGGTGCTTCATCGATTTAAGTTCATCGATGCGCTCTTGTGATAATCCACGTCGAATGTTGTGAAAAATTATCGCACGAAAATGTAAACATTGAATTACATAGACCGTTCTATCGACTCATATAAAGTTTTCAGACATTTCTCTAAATTGTATGTGTTCTTTCTAAATCAAATCCGAAAGCTCTTAAAAAATCACTCGTTAATTTATGATTTTTTTTATGAAAATCAGATTTGTTAAAGAATTTCTTAAATATTGTGAATCGCATACAATAAAAGGAAAAATCTCTGAGTTTTGTTAAGTCGCAAAAATTAGTAGAGGCGCATTTATTTAAGTAATGTAAGCGTTACGTTAAAACTTGGACCTAGGAGGTCATTATTCCAACGAATGGTTTCAGTTAAAGTTAATCGCAAATTATCATTGTTAAGCCAAATTGGTAGGATTTTTTTCTTTGGGGCCAAGAAGTCAATTTTAGTGGGACCTATGTACAACACCATATCAAAATATGGAACAATGATGAAAATAAAATTCAAATTGCTGAATTTCAGCCAAATCAATTTGTGTATTTGTGCTTTCTAAAGCCCTACGAAGTCAAATCAAAATATTGCCCAATAAGGTCTGTAATGTGGTTTCTATATAAAAATGTTCACCATGAATCCTGTGAATTGTTCTAAATAAAATTATATACGTATTGTCAACATTTAGCGTAATTTGATGGTACTAATACTACGCTGGACTCTGTTTACGTGAATGGTTATATGCAAAATATGTCAAAATTCGTCCCAATATGTTGAAGTTTATGGCTTTCATGACGTAGAGAAATAAAATAGACTGGGATCTTTCAGCCGTAAGAAATTAAAATGTATGTATAAGTTATATTAATTGCGCTTAAAGAAGTGAGATCCGTGAACAAAATTGATTTTAAGTTCACATTGAGGAAATGAAAAAATCATTTGATTAATCATTATATGAACTGTTTATTTTGAAAATGGCGTAAACGTCATTCTGTTTTTGAACCAAGAATAGTATCGTCAAAAGGCTATGTGAATTACAGATATATATTATTTACATTCAGTTTATCTCATGATATCAATGTTTCTATATTAAGTGGAAATTTCCCCTTTTTATAATAGTGAATCGAGTACAGCAGAATGGCGTTTACACCACTTTCAAAATAAACAGTTCATATCTGTCTCTAAAACAAGTTCTTCGTCCGGAAAAAACTCCAATATCTTGTTGACGATTTTTTGACGATTTCGAAAATTTATTTTGACGTTTTGACAATTTTTGAGCCCGTTTTTTGACGATTTGTAGTCAAATTCGTCAGGCAACACTGGCACTGCAGCAAAATACACATCCTCACAAATTGTTAGCGACCTACTATCAAAAATGGCGAATTTGCGAACAAATTATTGGTATTTTCATAGATAAAAATACCTATTTCTTGCAATTTTCCAAACAATTTATAAATCATATTTGTGTGAAATTATATTTGCATCATTATGTTTAGGTATTATCCCGAAAACCCCGTTTTTCCAACGACAACATTTTTTATTTTATTTATTTTTTTGCTTCTCCTTTAAATTTTTTAAATATGATTATAGGCCCTTTCTAGTTTCCGATAGGCCATTTCTCGATATGCAAGCAGTTACCTTGACGTGCTAATCTGCAGTGAAAGCTACGGCAAGCTACACATAGCAGCCATTCGCTGAACTTGGTTTAGTTTCGCGCAGAAGGTGGATTTCTTTACAGCTTCTGTCCACCGGACAACAATGCCCTACAGCATTATAGGTCTGACTACTGCCGTATACAACCACTAAAGTATACGCAGGTTCTGACCACAGCGTTTTGTATTGTCCTTCTACCTATACACCAGAATAGCACTACCATAGCCATCTTTGCTCTTTTCAGAATGTTGGGTTTGAAGTTCAACTTCCTGTCTAGTAAAATACCTAAGTGTTTTGCGCTTTCAGAGAAGCGAACTTCACTACCCCCAAGGAGACAGGTGCAATTGTTGGTACCTTATTTCTCCTGGTGAAAAGAAATAGTTCGGGTTAACACCAAGACCATTAGCGGAAGTACATCTTGCGGTTGTATGTAAATGTATAAGTACATACATATGTATGTACATATTTCATTCTATTGTATATTTTGGGCCTGAAAACATTTGGGGATGATTTTTCCATTTTCAATTTATTTTCGATTTTTTTTTCTATGTCATAATAAAAAAATCATGCCATATTGGAAAAGTTTGAATTTCACTAGATTTCTTCGTACACAAAAACTTTACATAACGTATTTTTTTTTTTTTCATTGGGCAGCAATGCAAAAAATTTTAAATTATAAAGCTGTCATTTTGTCACAGAAATTCCAGAATAGGTATTTAAAATTCCGATGATAAGAAATGTTATAGTAAAAACTCATGAATGATTATTGTTATGAATTCGAGAATAGCACCGTAAATAAATTAATTTTTATACCCTCACTTTAGTGTGACGAGGGTATATATCATTTGCTACGGAAAAAAATGTAACACGTCGAAGGATTGACCTAAGACCCCAAGTGTGTTCGGAGGAAATCCGTTTTGGGTCATTTTAAGTCGAATGAGCAATGTCCGTCCGTCTGTCTGTCTGTCTGTCTGCTGGCTGGTGCGCACGATAACTCTCGAAAGGAGTAACCGATTGACCTCAAATTTGGTATGTGGTAATATTTTTTTCTATCTCCGTCTAAGATCGAAGATGGCCCATATTGGTCCACTCCTTCTAGTACCTCCCCCACAAAGGGTTAAAATGTTGTGAAATATTGATTCTTTAATAACTGCTATATTACTTATTCGAATCTTTTTAAATTCCACACATAGTATTAGCTTGTTAGTCGCTATCAACTCGAGAAAAATGGGCGAAGTCGCCACGTCCCTTTTGGTACCTCCCACACAAATTCACCATTTTGCACCAAAAGTTAACAGCTTATAACATTAATAACAGTGTATAAAAATACTTGAAATTTTGTACAGTATTATGCTTTTATATTGCCTACAGTCCAGTGAAAAATGGGTGTTGTTGCCACGCCCCTTTTGGTACCTCCCACACAAATGCACCATTTTGCACCAAAAGTTAACAGCTTATAATATTAATAACAGTGTATAAAAATACTTGAAATTTTGTACAGTGTAATGTTTTTATAGTGTCTATAGGCCTGTGAAAAATGGACGTTATTGCCACGCCCCTTTTTGTACCTCCCACCCAAAATGCCCAAATCATACCACAATTTAATGTCTCATAACGTTTATACCAGTGCACATAAATGCTTATAAGTCGGCACAGTGCAATGAATTTAAAGTATCTAATGTTCAGCGAAAAAAAGGTGTATTTGATAAACCCCTTCTGGTACCTCCCACACAAATTGACAGAATAATTCGAGTAATATTCAATATTACATTACTCACAAAGTGAGGGTATACCTTAGTCGGTTTACCCGACTGAAACTTTCTTACTTGTTTTAATATCAGATGATCCGGTTTCGAGGGGCACCGCAATTCAACTTTTTGCGAGACGCTCCCGCATAAATTCTGTGGTTGCCATATTTTTTATGACAATTTTACACAATAAACTTTGAAAGTTATACTTTAATGTACCATTGGTTTCAATCAAAACAATTTTAATCGTTTCGTCACAAAAAATCATAAAATGTGCCTTTTTTGCACGAATTAACGATAACACCGAAATAAGTCTATTCATTATGAAATGGCAAAGCAAACTGACACAACAGTTAGACGTGTTTTTTTTGTTCGGCGATTCTGTTTTTATCTCATCAATAGTCGCAAAACGTTCGTTCTTTCATGGGCCTCTTCAATTTTGGAAACAGAAAAAAGTCGTAGGGGGGTGCGGCAAATCTGGTAAATAAAAATAAATTGTTGTACCGCTTAAGTTCTTCCTTGTATGTGTCCCACTCCTGTGGGGTTCTGGTGTCATTTGCCCTATTAAAGAGCTTCCTACAGCACTTCCTCAGCATAACTTATTGGGACAACCACTACTGTGGTCGTTTTTTTAATCTTGTTTTTAGTTTCGGCCATGCAGTTTGTAACGGGTCATTAAGAGTTGCAGTGACTCGTTCCATCGTTTCTTCTATACCCCGGATAGTGTGTATCTTCATTTAAGATCTTTTTGGAAGAGACCTGTTGAATAGTGCCTACATTTTCCCTAATTTGCCTTCCTAATATTGGGTGGGAAGACGGTATTAGGAGGCTTCACATTCATGCAGAAGCTTATACGAATATATCTGTAGTCGGAAAAGCTATGAGCGTTCATATCTTTCCATTTAGAAATCCTTCCACTTAAATTAACTGAGACAATGGTGACAAAGAGCACATCCTATCTGTTTCTAGTAATGATTAGGTTTTAGTTCTTGAATATGTATCGGTAATACGGGATCTCATTGTAACCGTACGGAATCTGTTCAGAAACAATTCCTGCTATTCTGTCTACGCCGACATGGTTGAACTCAACAAAATCTACATACTTACGATTACAGAATTAAACATATAAAGTTACCTTCTTTTAAAAGCAATCCCATAATGCTGGACATTTCTGTTTTATTAAGTATTTTACATGGAAATATAGCCCCTGAATTCCTGGTGAATAAAATTGAGCTGTATACTCCATCTAGATTGTCTGTAGGGACAAGTCTATATGCTAATAATAGTAAAAAAATCAACATAGCATATCTTCTTCGGCGACAACTTTTTACAGTTCAAATCATATCTTTCAATTTGTTTTAATTGAAATGTTCTTCTCTATCATTTAAAAATTGTACAATTTCATATATCAATTTTACCAATATTATGTACATACTTGAAATAAGAGGACATACACACAGACACACACACCATTCAAGTACGTGATTGAAATAATGGTTACAAATTTAGAAAGCTGAAAAAAATGATTACGTGAAACCGGACCACAGATTCACTCCCACCTAGTTTAGTGTCCATATACGTTATTTATATACCATACATCTGTAATGGTACGAGTATGTATGTCCTGTCCTCAATTTGTAATTCCGTTTGTAACATTTTTCCGAAGCGATCTACTCATGTCTATCTGTCTGTTAGTCTGTCCGTCTGTCTGTTTGTTGAAATTTAATCTAACATTTGAAATTGTTACAATTCTCTTCTACGACAAGTGATTGTGTCGTTGAAAGTCCTTAACTGCATTTTTTCTATTTAGTGTAGTTAGTAAAGGAAAACCATAAAAGGGGGACTGTGTGAACGTCCTCCATCTAATACCACATCCCTAATGGTTAATGGCAATGGCACAATCAAGACGAAGTAGTTGTACTTTAAGGAGCAGAATGCAGAATCCAAATTCCACAAGTATTCCTCAGGTATCTGGAGTTCTTCTATCTCTATCTCTTGCTCTCAAAATCTCTTTCAATCACTGAACTGTGACCATTTCAAATTAAAACTCACAAAAGAAAAACATTGTAAAAATTGACTTGGCTCAGCTAATGCATTTTTTAAATTACATTATTTTGCTAAAGTTATCTCCGAACTTTTCAGATACTTTCGTTTTTATATTAAATTTTGCTCCCGTTGTGCTTTTAGCAGTTACTAATAATAATATTCTGAAAATTGTTTAATGACTATTTCAATAATTGTAAAACTTTTTTGCAGACATTGATGTAGTAGAACGAGTTGTAGTAGATGCTTTGCTCTGCTCGTTCTTTTTTGTTTTTCCAAATAAATCGTTTAGCACTAATTTAAAACAAATGGTGCAACTTAACTAATTTTGCTTATCCCCCTGAATTTAAAAATGAAGTTTTCCCATAGATTTTTTATGCACATATTTACGTATTCTGTTCATTAGAGAGAAATATGTAAGTATGTGCGGATGTGTGAGTGAACGACAATTGCACTTTCCAGCAGCGGAAATTTGTGGGCCTGGCAACTGAAGGTTTTCTAGAAGGCCTGAGAACATACCTTGTAAATGATACACTTGGGTCAGAACTTTGATACCCTACACCACACTGTGGTACTGGTTATTATAAGTTTGTTTCATGGCAGATGTTTGAAAACCTATAGCTAGACCCACCCTTTGGTATACCGATGGACTTAGAATCTCTAGCTTAAGATTAAAGTTATATATTTAAAATATTACTTGCTAACATTTGAGAAAGATCTAAAATTTTCTCTATTAATATCAATCATTCGTTCAAAGGGCCAAAGTAAGAATTTTTAAAAAAAAAAGTAAAATCTATCTTTTTCTATCAAAAATATAAATTATATTCTTCATATTATATTCTTCATTTGTTCTTTCTTTTTTTTTTCTTTTTTTTTTTTGAAAGTTGTTCCTTCCCAGCAAAAAGTTTCCTCCTGGGGAAGGATTTTAATCATGGGTTCAACTCATGATGAACAGTCATAGAAGAATAATACGAAAAGCTGAAAATCGAATCTTTTATAATGTTTTAGGAAAAAGAGACATAATTCAGAAATTGAAAAAATCCCAAGCCAGTTCCATAGCAAAAAATAGTTAAATGTTGACAACATTTTAATGGCTAGGATGTTGACTTTCTTTAATCTAAGATACATACTTTTTGACATATTTATGGTATTTTGAATAAACTCATTATTAATATTAGTCATACGCACAATGGGCCAAAATATAAATACTTCATAATACAGGTTTTTCAATAGGGATGATACGATTTTGAAGTGACGTTTCGTCCATTTGTAATATGTCGTGATCTGTCATTTGTTTTTCATTGTATTCAGTAGTGTTTACAATTTCATCATGGAGGAAGAACAACGTTTACAAATTATTCAGTTTTATTATCAAAATAATTGTTCTCCAATTGCAACATTTCGTGCGCTAAGTCCATTATTTTTAAATCCAAAAAAACCTTTCCTACGACCTTGACACCCATGAGCAAAATTTTAGCTCTCGTTAAGAGCTATCTTTTTGCCATTGACCGATTCCCGATCCGACGTACTGTTAAGGAGCTAGAGCAAAAGTAAACTTTCCGCTCACATTTGAAAATGATGATAAGTCCATTTTTTGTATCCAAAAAAGAACACTTTCCAGTCGACCTACGACATTGACACCCATGAGCAATAGTTTAGCTCTCGTTAAGAGCTATCTTTCTGCCATCGACCGATTGTGGCTACGTGCCACATAGCAAATGAAACAATTAAATTGTTGCGAGAAAAGTTTGGAGATTCGATTATTTCAAGATGTTGTGATATTGAATGGCCTCCAAGAAGTTGCGATTGAACACCATTAGACTATTTATGGTGGGGTTATTTGAAGTCATTGGTCTTTCGAAATAAACCAGACTCTCTTCAAGCTTTAAAAGTCAATATTGAATGTGCCATTCATGACATACGACTTGATTTAGTGGAAAAAGTGCTCGAAAATTGGGTTCATCGAATTCGTTCCTGCAGAAGAAGTCGTGGAGGCCATTTGAATGACTTTTTATTTAGAACTTAATTGTATCGATTGTACTTCACATTAAATAAAATACTTTTAAATTTCCTTAACAATAAGTGTGTTTTTTTCCAAAGATATCGTATCACTCTTTTTGGAAAATGATATTTATTTTGGGCTTAAACCTTTATAAAAAGTTGCTAAATGAAAAAAATAAGATAAAACTATCATTTACATTTTGAAAAAAAAAAACAAGTATGAAAGTTCAGTCGGGTAAACCGACTTACGAATCCCCTCACCTTGAGTCCCAAAAAAATGTTCGTGAATTATTTTTTTTCTCCATTTGTGTGGGAGGTACCAAAAGGGGCGTGCAAATAACCCCCATTTTTCTCTAGACTCTAGGCACTATACAAGCATTATCCTGTACAAAATTTGAAGTATTTGTATGCACTGGTATTAAACTTAAAAGCTGGAAACTTTTAGTGTACCAAAAGGGGCGTGCCCATATCGCCAATTTTTCTCTGGACTCTATGTACTATAAAAGCATTATACTGTACAAAATTTCAAGTACTTTTATGCACTGGTATTAAAGTTATAAGCTGGTAAATTTTGGTACAAAATGGTCCATTTGTGTGGGAGGTACCAAAAGGGGCGTGCCAATAACGCCCACTTTTCTCTGGACTCTAGGTACTATAAAAGCATTTCACTGTACAAAATGTCAAGTATTTGTATGAACTGATATTAAAGCCATAAGCAGTTAACTTTTGGTGCAAAATGGCCTATTTGTGTGGGAGGTACCATTTTTCTTGACATGTTAGCGACTAACAAAGTAATACTATGTGTGAAGATTCGAGTAAATAGTATAGAAGATATTAAAGAATCAATATTTCATATCAAAGTTATCCCTTTGTGGGGGAGGTACTAGAAGGAGTGGACCAATCCATGGCCCATCTTCGAACTTAACCGGAGATAGAGAAAAATATTACCGCATACCAAATTTGAAGTCAATCGGTTACTCCTTTCGAGAGTTATCGTGCGCACCAGCCAGCAGACAGACACACAGACAGACAGACAGACAGACGGACGGACGGACATTGCTCAAATGACTTAAAATGACACAAAACGCATTTCCGCCGAACATACTTAGGGTCTTAGGTCACTCCTTCGGTGCATTACACTTTTGGCTCGTAGCAAATGATATATACCCTCCTCTCTAAGGTGAGGGGATAAAAATACGAAAATGAAATTTTTAATTGCTCTTTAAAAGCTAAACCGATTTTTACAAAGATTACCCGAACGTCGTTTGAAAGAAAACATAACGGGACATTTTATGGGATTTTTTGTTAATTTGTAGTATATTTCGAAATATACACTAGATTCTCACAAATCCAAAACCGTAATTGAATTTTTAGGGACTCAATATTTTTAAAAGTAATGGACAAAATACTACCTCAGTTCAGAATTTTTTTGATATTTTTCTTCTGTTTCTTCAAATATAAATTTTGAAATCGCTTTGTATGAAATTGCACACGCAGTGTTTTACAGAATTTATGTAGAGTAGCAACTATAAAGTAGCAACATGCAATTGTTATTATTACTTAATTTAATAGTTATTAAGTTATACATATATCTAGAACTATTTACGTTGTTCCGCTGTACTAGAAACTCAAATTAAATACCTAAACCAATTTTGCGTTGAAGAATATTGTAATTTACCTATACTTGGCCTACAGGCTTTAAATTACATTAATAAAAAATGAAATGAAATGAAATGAATCAGAAGAAAAATGTATAGTATTTCGATCATAACGGGTCTTTCAATAAGAGCGCTACAAAAGTTTTTTTTAAATAAAACAAATATGGTTTTGGATATCAATGAAATTCTTTATTCCTGTGAAAGTACGTTCGATGCCATTATGTATGGAACTCGATTTCTTTTGAAGTCCAGACGCTGAACCCAATTTTCGACGGTTTTCAAGCATAAATCGGCCGATACTGCTGCAATTTCACGTTCGATATTCGTACGAAGTTCATCAATCGTCGCTGGCTTGTTGGCATAGACCATAGACTTGACGTAGCCCCACAGGAAATAGTCTAACGGCGTCAAATGGCACGACCGAGGCGGCCAATCGTCTGGACCATTTCGTGAGATAACACGTTCTCCAAACTTGGTTTCCAATAAATTGATTGTGGCATTCGCTGTGTGGCTTGTGGCGCCGTCCTGTTGGAACCACATGTCCTCCAAGTCCATATCATCCAATTGGGGCCAAAAATATTCGGTTATCATTGAACGTTAGCGAGTCCCATTCACAGTAACGAGCCGGTCTTGATCATCACGGAAGAAGTACGGCCCAATGACGCCGTCGGCCCATAAACTGCACCAAACCGTAATTTTTTCGGGATGCAATGATGACTCATGGAGTACGTGTGGATTGCTGTCTGACCAATAACGCATATTTTGTTTATTGACGAAGCCATTCAGCCAGAAATGAGCCTCATCGCTGAAGATGATTTTTCGATGAAAATCCGAATCATTTTCAAGCTGTTGCTCAGCCCAATTCACGAACATACGACGTTTCTGGTGGTCAAGCGGCTTCAGTTCATGCGTCAATTTGATCTTGTAAGGATGTAGGCCAAGATCTTTTCGCAAAATTCGGCACAACGACGTCACAGAGATGCCCAACGCTTGAGAACGACGTGTGAGAGACACATTTGGGCTTTCTTCAACTGAAGCCTCAGCGGCAGCAATATTCTCGACCCTACGGGCACTTCTTTGTCTCACTGGAACGGGAACATTTTGTACTGAGTCTGAGGATTCAAATTTTTCAACTAGACGCTCAATTGTTGATCTGCTAGGACGATTATGACGACCATAAATTGGACGTAGCGCTATAACGTTGAGGCCACTGACTCCGAATTTCGGTAGTAAAGAAATGTCAAAAGAGCGGCAAACAAGTAAGAAAGTTTCAGTCGGGTAAACCGACTAAGGTATACCCTCACTTTGTGAGTAATGTAATATATAACATTACACCAATAAATCTGTCAATTTGTGTGGGAGGTACAAGAAGGGGTTTTCCAAATACACATATTTTTCGGTAAACAGTACATTCTTAAATACATTGCATTGTGCTGAACTATAAGCGTTTATGTGCACTGGTATATTAAAGTTACGAGCTATGTAATTTTGGTATGATTTGGTCATTTTGTGTGGGAGGTACAAAAAGGGGCGGGGTGATAACGCCCACTTTTTACAGGACTATAGGCACTATAACAGCATTACACTGTACAAAATTTCAAGTATTTGTATGCACTGGTATTAAAGTTACAAGCCGTTTACTTTTGGTACGAAACGGTCCATTTGTGTGGGAGGTACCAAAAGGGGCTGTACAATAATGCCCATTTTTTACCGGACTATAGGCGCTACAAAAACATTATACTGTAGAAAATTTCAAGCATTTTTATGCACTTGTGTTAAAGTTATAAGCAGTTAAATTTTGATGCAAAATGGTCCATTTGTGTGGGAGGTACCAAAAGGGGCATGCCAACTTCACCCATTTTTCTCGAGTTAATAGCGACTAATATACTAATATTATGTGCAGAATTTCAAAAGATTCGAATAAGTAGTATAGAAGTTATTAAAGAATCAATATTTCACTAAATATTAACCCTTTGTGTGGGAGGTACCAGAAGGAGTAGACCAATATGGCCCATCTTCGAACTCATCCGGAGATAGATCAAAATATTACCACATACCAAATTTGAAGTCAATCGGTTACTCCTTTCGAGAGTTATCGTGCGCACCAGCCAGCAGACACACAGACAGACAGACAGACAGGCAGACAGACAGACAGACAGACAGACAGACAGACAGACAGACGGACGGACATTGCTCATTCGACTTAAAATGACCCAAAACGGATTTCCACCGAACATACTTGGGGTCTTACGTCACTCCTTCGATGTGTTACACTTTTTTCCGTAGCAAATGATATATACCCTCGTCACACTAAAGTGAGGGTATAAAAATATGGCGTCGTTTGCTGTCCCTGTCGGTCTACTTTTGTAGCGTCCCTGTTGAAAAACCCGTTAAATCTATATAAAAGGATGTGTCGAAAGAAAATTACAAATTAAAAAAGAAAAGCCATAAAAATGGCCCGTTATGTTCCCTGTTAAAAGGCGTAAACTTAAAAATCAGTTCAGTCGTTCAAAAGCAATTACAAATTTCGTAAAACCGAAAAATGCAATTTTTTTTAATTTCAAATCTTCATAAAAATTTTAGTTTTTTTTTCAGTGTCTTATTTTTGCATTTAGCTAGTTTTTATAAAGTTTTTAGGCAAAAATACAAATCGAAGGGCTAGCTTTTTTTATGAAAGTTTTAACAATCGAAAAAAAATATTTTAGGAAACAATTCCATGAAAAATCGGTTCAGCCGTTCAAGAGCAATGGAAAATTTCGTAAAAGAAAAAAATGAAATTTTCTCAATTTTTTAAAATTTCAAATCACCATAAAATTTTGTATTTCGTTTTCGTTTTCGTAAAAGATAGATAAGATAGATAAGATAAGATTTTAGGCAAACATACCTATGAAATGGTTAATATTAAAAATTCTCACACTAAGAAAATTTGAAATGTTTCCCCAAAAAATCAACAATTCATTATTTTTGCTCTACGATGCTTATTTAAGAAGTTAGAACTATCTTGAGTTTTGCTAAGGAAATTAAAAATTTTGCACATAAAAGAAGTGATCGCAAAATATTTCCATTTTCGCTATAGAACGTTTATTTAATGAGTTAAAGAAATTTTGGACAACATGTCCAAAAAATAAGTTGATCACAAATTTTCATATTTTTCGCTCTAGGTCGCTTATTTAAGGAGTTAAGAGCCATTTTAAGTTTTGCTAAGGAAATTAAAAAAAGGTTTCCCCAAAAATTAGTGGTGGTAAAAAGAATACGTAAATTTCTGAAAAACAATTTAAAAATCAATAATAGCAATTTTCGTTCCCTCATTCCCACGGAAGGTTTTCTCTAAGGCATTGCTCTGAGGCCAGTGTGCCATGTCTTGGCCACCAATCAGGATGTATACAAAAGAAATGAGTACGTTATGGCAGGCACTGCCAGGCCTTGTGTCTCCAAATAAAGGCATTATGAAAGGGCCCTCCCTGCTAATCCCTTCTTTACGCTATTGGCTGCACTTTGTAAGTGGTACACATACTTATGCGATGGGTAACAAATACACATATGCAACACCCATGCAACATGTGTGAATGTGATAGTTGAATGAGAGCTTGATAAATATTTTCCCATATTTAGTACACAGTAAAAAAAAAGTAGATACCACGTATATACTCGTAGTTGATACAGTAGAACATTTGTGAAATTGATATTATTTTTCATTGGGACCATGAAGTTTTTTCAAATATAAAATATATTTGTAAAAAGAGATAATTGATTTTTGGAGTAATTTTAAATATACATTTAATATTCTAAAGTCAGTAGCTTTTCTCTATGTGTATTCGTTACCCATATTTTGCAGGTGTGCTACTTTTTCCGGTATGTGCAACAACGCGTTTGTCTCATGTTATTTGGTAACCATAATTTAAAAATGTTCTAAATCATTCAATTCCTAATTAAATATGGTAAATAAATGGCGGAATATTTCCGAAATTTATATTTGTATAGATTAATAAAAAACGATTTTGCATTTTAGAAACAATATGTAAGTTATTCGTAAGGAATCACATTTGATGTATGCGCAGCGGTATTCGAATGCAGATAATGTAATTGAATTGAAATTCATATTTTTTTTTTAATAAAAAGGAGGATAAAAAATTTGGTCCTCCAGACTTCGTATTATAATGACTTCGAAGGGCCGTAGCTGACAGGTAAACAGGGATAAAAAGATCAAAATCTCTTTCGTAAATGAAATTATAAGGACTGTTTAGGTTAGGTTAGGGTGTCAGCCGTATTTTTGTTACAAGCTCACATAGACAGGTTTCGGTCCGTAGTGTTACCAAGGGCTGAAATGCCCCTCATCGAAACCAACCTGTTTGATATACAAATTTATCGATAGTACGAATATCGGTACTGGAAAGATCTGTTAGGCTGCCTAGAAAGGCCGACCCCAGTATGTCCAGTCGTCGTTTACCCAGAGCGGGGCGGTCGCATAGCAAGTGCTCAATGCTCTCCAGTTCTTCCTCATCTCCACAGCTTCTGCAGAAGTCATTGCAGTCAATACCCAATCTTTTGGCGTGTTCGTCGATCAAGCAGTGTCCCGTCAGAACTGATACTAATGTGGACAATCTTTGCCTCTCTAGTGCGAGGAGATATTTTGATCTTCTCATCCTGATCCTGCAGGTGCCGATTTCTGTCCAAACTTTTGTTGGACTGCCTAATTGCCTCTTGCACGTGGATAGTGGCGCTCCAATATATAAACATTTTCGAGAATTTGTAATGTCGTCCCTTTCCTAGCAAATTCATCGGCTTTGCAGTTCCCCGGGATATCCCTATGCCCAGGTACCCATATGAGGTGTATTTTAAACTGCTTAGCAATCTCGTGGTTGCCTCCAGAGAATTGATGACAGCCTGGCTGTCCGGGTAAATGACAACGCCAGTGTTGGTTACTATGTTGCGACTCAGCCACTTGGCTACTTCCCATATTGCCATTGTTTCGACTGCAGGACCTGACCAGAGGTTTCTGGTACCACGGGCAAATGGATGTGAGTCTTGACTCCCCATGTGTTATAGACTTAGGTCTTGTTGGGGGCTCGGCCGGGCTAAGCTTATATTGGGTGCCGTTCACCGACTCCGAACGGAAGAGGTCGGGATGGACCTCGTCTCCTCACGGTGAGAGATGCATATCTACGCTGTCTGCATCTGACCGTTCCAACTGCGTGTTTACGCTAACCATCCGACGGCCGCAGCTTAAAACTTACATAGACGGTGACCAGTCCAGCATCGTATGGGGTGCAACTGGTAGTAGATTTTTTTTTATTTATTTATTTTTTTTTTTATTTTTTATAAACTTTGTTATATTCAATGCTTAATACTAATTACATACATAAATGAAAATAACAAGAATAAGAAAAAATGATTATTTTACAATGTAAAGCGTCAGCGTCTTATAGACATTGACGAAGTCTGACCAGAGGCTTTATTCTGGTACCACGGGAGTCAGGAGCCCCTGGAACTTGTTTTCCAGCGCGGCTATTGGTGTGGCCCCTGTTGGGAGCTTCGTGGTGGCTGTGGTTTAAACCCAAATCGCGGGGAGAGTTTTTATACTCGGTGTGGAGTTGCAATTCATCAACCGGGCGCTATGACCCCTTACCAAGAGGGAAGTGTATACCCATATGTATGCTTTCAAATTGGTACCTGCTTATTAGTAATGGTATCCCTGTGGAGGATTACCACCCTCTAAGGGCCTATTAATACTAACACAAAGGGCGCTGGCCGTCGCATTGTAACGTGCCGTTGTTGCGCTTGCGCACGTGAGTAAAGCTTTGTAGCAAGACTTACGCAAAACAAATACTTATGCAGGTATCTGGTAGTCTGTGTGCTATATCCAGACTAAGTTCTTTGCAGTATACTCCGAAGCCAATATTTTCATCAAGCTTCGAACCATCCGTATAGAAGTGGAGGCGGTTTCTATTACCTGGTATTCTGCCAACCCGTTTATCTCTGGCTGGTATAATAGTGATGTAGTTCATACTCGTATAGTCCACTCGGTCGGTTACTACAGCATTACAATTTGATATCATCATGTGACCGTAGGTTTTGTACCTCTATAGGGTGGCTGATATGTATTGCAACCAACTTTAGGTTGCTATCATTTCTAAACCGCTAGTCTGATAGCTGACAGATTTATTTCAGTGACAGTTCATTTTATTGTTTACAAGCTTACAAAAGCATTTTGATCTATTGCATTCAGAAAAAAAGTTATTCGTGATGGAATTCAAGCGTGATAGTGTGATTGCTTTATATTTGGGTGGGTGGGTATTCCAGCATTTAAATGTGAATAAATCTTTTGTTTCTCGTACCATTGCTCGTCACCGTGACACTGGCAGTGTTGCATCGCGTCCAAAAAGTGGACGAAAAAAAACGGTAACAACACCAGAAATGATCCGAAAAGTGAAGGCCAGATTTGATCGAAATCCACGCCGCAGTGGTAGAAAAATTGCTCGTGAGCTGAACATATCGCGAGAACGGATACAACACATATTAAAAAATGAGCTTGGACTAAAGCCATTGAAGTTCCAAAAAGTGCAAGAGCTCACCGATGCACAAAAAAGCTAGACTGGAAAGAGCCAAGGAGTTGCTTCGCTTGCACGAAAGTGGCCTGTTACCGAATTTGGTTTTTTCCGATGAGAAGCCATTCCAAATTGAGCAGTTTGTGAACAAACTAAATGAGCGGGTTTACTTGCCAAAGAGGTCAGCTGAAAATTTACACCTTCGATTGGCCACCAGAACTGAAGCGCCGCCGATGGTAATGGTGTGGGCCGACGTAACGGCCGATGGTCGCTCCCCGCTCGCATTCATCGACCATGGGGCCAAAATAAATGCCGAATATTATCGGGAAAATTTCCTAAAGACAGTATCGAAGCCCTGGGCAGACAAACATTTCGGCCGCAGACCATGGACATTCCAACAGGACTCAGCACTATCGCACTCAGAACGCGTCAACCAAGAATGGCTTAAAAAGGAGGTTCCTCGCTTCATTTCTACCGCACAATGGCCACCAAGATCGCCGGATCTCAATTCGTTGGACTTTTGCGCCTGGGGCATTTTAGAGAGTAAGGTTCGCACTAAAAAAATACCAAAGTATCGATCGTCTCAAGACGGCGCTTCGCCGGGAATGGGCCAAAATACCGCAGAGCCACTTTCGTGCAGCGTGTGATGGCTTTGTCGGCCGTTTGAAGGCCATAATTGGTGCCAAAGGTGGCCAATTCGAACAAATCTAAACTGTTTCTAAAATTGTATGTTATTTCCGACATTTTTTACTTTTGAACAATAAAATTTAAAAAAAAAATTAAAAAAATATAGCGCTTTACTTTGTTGCATTACCTATCAGCCACCCTGTACATGGATAGGCAGTTTTATCTTGATGCCGCTCTGGTTGCAACTTCTCTCGTCACAATATTAATCGGCAGTATATGGAGTAGGGCTGGCAGATACTCAGTTGATGTAGTTCTTAAAGCTCTGCTTATGCATAGGCAGGCTGATCTCTGAACAGCTGATAGTAGGTTGGTGATGGGTAGTTTGTCAGTTGCCGTCCACCATACCACAATGCCGTATAACAGTATTGGAAAAACTACTGCTATATAATGGGTTTTCCAATAGGGTTGATATGATTTTGAAGTGACGTTTCGGCCATTTGTAATATGTCTTGAACCGTCATTTGTTTCTCATTGTATGCAGTAGTGTTTACAATTTCATCATTTAGAGATATACGCAAGAACAACGTTTACAAATTATTCAGTTTTATTATCAAAATAATCATTTTTATATGTGGTACATAACAAACTGACGCTCGTCAAAAAATGAGCCCATTGTCGTTAACCTTTCGAGTGTGAAGCGCTACATTTCACAATTAATGAAATTTAAAAATATTTGTAAAAAGATTTTTTTGGAATTTCGATTGCAGGAAATCCAATGCACATAATATAACTTGGACAATTTTCAAAATTAGCCGCAATACAGAAATGCATACGTACATACGGGTATATATGTTTTTATGTATATACATACTCGTACATATACATAGTAGATACTTATAAAGGTGAGGTGAATGTAAAAAGGAACAGAAGAAGCACTTACCTGACACTTGAATGCCAATGTGGTTTCATTTTCGGAATTGACAGACAAAATCTTCATAGTTTCCAAAACACGACATGATGACTTGGGTAGCAATTGTACGGTATGTACGAAAAATTTGCCAACATCCTTGTCACGATTTTTATCGGTTGAGCGCATCCGTAATACTTTTTTTATTTTTTTTTTGAGGTGCAGTGGTCGACATCGTCGTCATCATTGTCATTCGTTGTTGTTTTGAGAGAATAGCACATGGAACGTTGAGTAGTGGAGCCAAGTGGAGTAGTAGTACAATATGATGATGGGACACAATATATATACGTATATGAAAAGAAAGTTAGACAGACAAACAAACAAAACAAGATAAATTCCCAAAACTAAAATAGAAAAGAATCACATCTATTCCAAATATGTATATCGATACCTACACTGCAAAGTAAGCTAAGTGGCATTTTTATATTGTAAATATTCCAAAATAAATATATATAAAGATTTCATGTCTTTCATCTTCCTCTAATATCATTTGATGGGATAGAACATCAGCGATTTAAAAAATATCTTAGAAGATCTTGCGAAAAAATCGAATTTTTAGAAAAAATTGTATGTTAATGGACATCCTTAAATATTAGCCGACCTCATTATTAAAATTAAAAAATAATATATAAATAATTTTAGACTTTTATTTAGATAATTTTATATTTTCAAGAATTAATAGAAGTTTAAAATATAAAAAATTCGCGGAAATCCAAGAGTACAAACGTTTAAAAATTAAATTTAAATTTCAAAACTTAAAAATCGCAAACAAGAAATATTTTTTTATACTTTCTTCTGAAAAGTACGGAAAAATATAAACACTTCCAAAAAATATTTTTCAAATCGGATCATATATGATGAAGAAAAAATCAAAACGGAAATTTTTTGGAACCTTCCGATTGATCGTGGAATTTCCCATATAACTTCAAATTTTCGGTATACAACTTTTTTTTGAAAATTTTATCGAAATTGTATTTTTATAGACAATATCTTTTATTTAGCCGTAATCCATGGAAATTGCATTTTTCTTAAAAATTTAATTTTTCTGCTAAATTTGTTTGATATTGAAATTTTCTAGAAAACTTCATTCAGATTATATTTCTCTAGAAAGTCACGTGTTTACAAATTTAATTTTTTTCTAAAAACTGTTCAAAAACGATTATTTTAATATCATTGAAATTTGATTTCTTTAAAAGAAATTTACAAAAATTCCTAAAATACAATTTTTCTACAAAATTTAATGCAAATTACAATTTTATAAAAAGTGTCATTATTAAAATTGAATTTTTCTAAAAATTTTGTTGAAATTAAATTTTTTAATTGATATTGCATTTTTTCTGGAAAATTTGTAAAAATTGCATTTTATAAAAAAAAAAAATGTGATAAAACTGCATTTTTTCTACAAAATTTCTTGAAATTGCATTAATTTTAGAAAATTTCTTCAAAATTAGAATCCCCTACAAATATGTTGAATTGTAATTTCTCCACGAAATTTCGGCAAATGACATTTTTCTTGAAAATTTCGTCGAAATTCTATTTTTATAGAAAATATCTTTGTTTTGCATATTTCTTAAAAGTTTCAAAATTGCATTCTATCATCGTTTTTTTATAATTTGTTTAAAATTCAATTCTATAAAAAAAAATACAAAATTTCGTAAATTCATATTTTTCTACAAAATTTAATGCAAATTGCAATTTTAACAAAAGTGTCGTCATTGAAACTGAATTTTTCTACAAAATTTGTTGAAATTAAATTTTTTAATTGAAATTGCATTTTTCTGGAAAATTCCTCAAAATTGCATTTTTAGAAAATTTTGATAAAACTGCATTTTTTCTACAAAATTTCTTGAAATTATTATTTTTCTTCAAAAATATATTTCGGTACAAATTTGTGGAAATGTATTTTCTCTACAAATTTTCGGCAAAAATAGCTTTTTTCTTAAAAATTTCGTGGAAATTGTATTTTTATAGAAAATTTCTTTGATATTGCCGGTTTTAAATTTTTAAACAAAATTTGTAAAAAATTCATCGAAATTTCAATTTTCTTCAAATTTAATTTTTCTACTAAAATTGGTTGATTTTTTTTCCAGGAATTTTTTTTCAAATTTTATTTTTCTAGAAAATTCAGTTCAAATTTCTTTTTTACAAATTTAGTTTTTTTTTCTAAAAACTGTTCAAAAACGATTTTTTTAATATCTTTGAAATTTCATTTCTATAAAAAAATATAAAATTTCCTAAAATCACATTTTTCTACAGAATTTAATGCATATTGCAAAATCATAAAAAGTGTCATTATTGAAATTGAATTTATACAAATTTTGTTGAAATTAAATTTTTTAATTGAAATTACATTTTTTCTGGAAAATTTGTAAAATTGCATTTTTTTTTTAAATTGTGATAAAACTGAATTTTTGTCTACAAAATTTCGGTAAATGGCATTTTTCTTGAAAATTTCGTCGAAATTCTATTTTTATAGAAAATATATTTGTATTGCATACTTCTTACAAATTTCTTCAAAATTGTAATCGATCACCGATTTTTAAACCGGTTTGCATTTTTCTAAAAAAAAATTATTCTGGAAAATCCATCAATTTTAATTTTTTTCTTGAAATTTTATTGAATTGAAATAATTTTTCACCTAATTTTGTTTTTATTGAATTTTTCTTGAAAATTTCGTCGAAATTTTATTTTTCTACAAAATTTCTTTGAAATTGCATTTCTCTAGAAAATTAAGTAAAAATTATTTTTTTTACAATTTTTCAATTTCTTTTTTTACAAATTTAATTATTTTTTCTAAAATCTGTTCAAAACGTTTTTTAATTTGTTTAAAATTAATTCTATAAAAAATACAAAATTTCGTAAAATCACATTTTTCTACAAAATGTAATTAATGCAAATTGTAATTTTAACAAAAGTGTCATGATTGAAATAGAATTTTTCTACAAAATTTGTTGAAATTAAATTTTTTAATTTAAATTGCATTTTCCTAAAAAATTCCTCAAAATTGCATTTTTTTTTAGAAAATTTTGATAAAACTGCATTTTTTACCACAAAATTTCTTGAAATTATATTTATTCAAGAAATATAATTTCTCTACAAATTTTCGGCAAAAATAGATTTTTTCTTAAAAATTGTATTTTTATAGAAAATTTCGTGGAAATTGTATTTTTATAGAAAATGTCTTTGATATTCCCGGTTTTAAATTTTTCAGCAAAATTTTATTGTAAAAAATTCATCGAAATTTCAATTTTCTGCAAATTTAATTTTTCCACAAAAATTGGTTGATATTGAAATTTCCTAGAAAATTTCTTTCAAATTTTATTTTTCTAGAAAATTCCTTTCAAATTTTTTTTTACAAATTTAGTTTTTTTTTTCTAAAATCTGTTCAAAAACGATTTTTTTAACATCTTTGAAATTTAATTTCTATAAAAAAATACAAAATTTCCTAAAATCAAAATTTTTTTCTACAAATTTTCTTGAAATTGCATTATTTTACAAAATTTCTTCAAAATTAGATTTCCCTAAAAATATGTTGGAATGTAATTTCTCTACAAATTTTCGGTAAATAGATTTTTTCTTGAAAATATTGTCGAAATTTTATTTTTATAGAAAATATCTTTGATATTGCTGCTTTTACATTTTTTTTTACAAAATTTCATTCTAAAAAATCCATTGAAATTGCATTTTTCTGTAAATTTTTCTACTAAATTTGGTTGATATTGAAATTTTCTAGAAAATTTCTTTCAAATTGTATTTCTCTAGAAAATTACGTTTAAATTTCTTTTTCAAAAATAATTTTTTTCTATAAAAAAAAATTTACAAAATTTCCTAAAATAACATTTTTCTACAAAATTTAATGCATATTGCAATTTTATTCAAAAATGTAATCATTGAAAATGAATTTTTCTACAAAATTTTGTTGAAATTACATTTTTAATTGAAATTGCATTTTTCTGGCAAATTTGTCGAAATTGCCTTTTTCTTTAGAAAATTTTGATAAAAATTAATTTTTTATACAAAATTTCTTGAAATTGTAGTTATTTTAGAAAATTTCTTCAAAATTAGATTTCTCTACAAATTTGTTGAAATGTAATTTCTCTAAAAATTTTCGCCACAAATAGCATTTTTCTTGAAAATATTGTCGAAATTGTATTTTTATAGAAAATATCTTTGTATTTATTTATATATTTCTTAAAAATTTCTTTGAAATAGAATTTTTCCAGACAATTTCTATCATCGATTTTTAATCCGGTTTGTATTTTTCTAAAAAAAAATATTCTGAAAAATTTTATTTTTTCTTGAAATTTAATTTTTCTCTAAATTTGGTTGATATTGCATTTTTTCTTGAAAATTACGTCGAAATGTAATTGTTCTAGAAAATTTCTTTAAAATTACAATTCTATAGAAAATTAATTAGAAATTTCATTGTTACAAATTTTATATTTTTTTTTCTAAAAACTGTACAAAATTTCGTAAAAAATCAAAATTTTCAATAAAATTTTTAGCAAATTGCATCAATACTCTACAAAATTTCGGTAAGTAATTTTTTTCTTGAAAATTTTGTCAAAATTTTATTTTGATAGAAAACTTCTTTGCTATCGCCGATTTTAAATTTTTTCAACAAAATGTTATTCTAAAAAATTCATCGAAATTGCATTTTTCTTTAAATTGAATTTTTCTACTAAATTTGGTGGGTATTGAAATTTTCTTTCAAATTGTATTTTTCTAGAAAATTACATTAAAATTTTTTTTTCTAATATCTGTTCAAATGCGATTTTTTTTAAAATTATTGAATTTTCATTTCTATAAAAAAATGACAAAATTTCATAAAATCAAATTTTTTCTAAAAAATTTAAAGTATATTGTAATTTTATTAACAGCGTCACCATTGACTGAAAAAAAATTTTTGTAAAAAAAAAATTGTTGAAATTACATTTTTAATTGTAGTTGCATTTTTCTGGAAAATTAGTCGAACTTGCATTTTTCATTTTTTCTAAAAAAAAATCTTATATTGCATTTATTTTAGATTAGTTACCCTAAAAATTTGTTGGAATGTAATTTCTCTACAAATTTTCGGTAAATAGCTTTTTTCTTGAAAATTTTGTCGAAATTGTATTGTTATAGAAATTATCTGTGTATTGCATATTTCTTAAAAATTTCATCAAAATTGCATTTTTGCAGACAATTTCATTGATAGTTACTTCGGTTTGCATTTTTCTAAAAAAAAAATATTCTGTAAAATCCATCAAAATTTAATTTTTTCTTGAATTTTCATTTTAAAAATTATGTTTTTTCTAAAAAAACGGAACAAAACGGGTTTTTTAAAAATCTTTGAAATTTTATTTCTTTAAAAAAAAATTCTACAAAATTTCGTAAACATCACATTTTTCTATAAAATTTAATGCAAATTTCATCCTGTGGTGTAGGGTGTAATAGTAGAGATCAGGTCATTATAAAGGAATTTCTTACGAAATTTTGTAAATTCCCAAAAATTTTTTACTGAAAACTTAGCCTTAGCCTACTTTGAAATGGAGGTATCGATATATGTATGTATGTATATGTATATGAAGCACTAGTACGATATATAAAAAAATGATAGCTTCTTCCTCTCAATATTTGCGGTTAGTTGAATTCTTTGTTTGCGTGTGGGTGCATGTGTTTTTTTCGTTTGTCCCAACTAAAGTATCATCATCAAACTCTGGAATGCACTTAACTGAAATCTTACGTCCGATGATAAATTGACTTCAGTTGCACCGTAATAACCCTCATTTCAGTGTCATTGTGTGTGTGTGAATGGTGAATGGCATGTGGAGCGACATCGAGGTATTCAGGGTAAAGGATAGAGGTTGAGAGGATTGCATTCAAGGATTGCTGGCTAGCACCAACCAACCAGGCAAACAACAGCAGCAACAACTATAGCAAATAATGGTGCAACAAATTGCATTGAAATTGGTAAGAGCATATTTGCCGTTTCTATTATCACCTGAGTTTTCCCAATGACTTTGGCGACCAAAGACGACAAATTGACAATTTGTCAGCAATGCTTTGAGCATTGATTTCTGCTTTATTTGTTTGTTGTTCGCTGTTTGCTGCCGATTGACGATTGCTGCTGCGGCTGCTGTTATTGGTTTGACTAGTTGGTGGTCCAACGTTCACGTACGCTCCATCAATTCCATTCCACAATATCGCCACCTCCCCCCACCCCCCCCCCACCCACTACTCTATTCAAAGAAGATCAATCAACTTACCTGCCCATGTGGCCTGACGAGGCACCAATATGAACTCCCGCTGTATCGTATTGGGTTGAAATTCAATGCTGCCATCTACATTCTGTGAAGTGGGTTGATAGAGACGACTCTCCTGACAATCGATTGTGTGGGGCTGCACCACAGTTACGGGTATTTCGAATAATGAGCCCTTTTGTACGCAGGATGTGTCGAAAGCGCGTATTCTGAAAAGAGAAAGAAAAAAACGAATAATAATACAACCAGAGGACGAAAGGAGAACAATGCTATGAGAGGGTGTGAGAGAGAGAGAGAGTCAGAGATCGAGTGTGTGGTGAAAGCAATTAAGGAAGAATATAAAAGAAATAAAGAAAATGCACTTACATCTATATGTATGTATGTATGTGTATACTGACATACACACGCACGCGAGTTCACACATGCATGCATTATTCACAAATTTATAAATTCAAAGGAAACCACCACATACGAATATGTAATAACGCAAGTTAATGTGTAAATCACTTCATACATACTCGTATGTATGTATACACGTAATACTCGTTTGTATTATGTGTGCGATTGCAAAAGTTGCACACTGGATGATGGAGGTCCAATGCTGGTTTCAACAAAAAAGTTTGAGTAAATTAATAGACAGATATAGATATATCCTCAGAATAGTTGAGTTAACCCCCTCAGACAGGCCTTTCCCACAAAAAAGAGCCGCCGAAACCCACCGCCGCGATTTAAAAACATATTATTAATTTTTGTGAATGTTATGATTAAAATATTTTAATTGGAATTTTTATGGGAATTTTTACTTTCAAAAATATAATATTGCAATTTAATGAAAATTTTTATAAAAATTTAATTTCTACTAAATTTACAATAAACATACAAGTCTCACTAAAATTTGCGAAATAATATTAATTTAAACAAGATTTTCTAAAAATAAAAATATTTATATTTAAATAATTTTGAAAGAATTTTTAATAAAATTCAACTTTGACATAATTTCCTATAATAGTGCGATTTGATGAAATTTTCCATATATGTGCGATTTCCACCAAAATTTAATTTTTCTAAAAAATTCTGTTGAAATTTCATTGTTCTACTAAATTTGGTTGATATTGCAGTTTTCTTCAATATATCTCCGAAATTTAATTTCTAAAAATTTCTTTTAAAATTGCTTTTTTCTAGATAATTTTGTTGGAAATACATTTTTCTAGAATATAATTTCACATAATAACATTTTCTACAAAATTTTTTTGAAATTGCAATTTTCTGGAAATTTTTATTAAAATTTACTTTTTCCACAAAATTTTGTTGAAATTACATTTTTTACCATTGAACTTATCTGAAAATTTTGTCGAAATTGCATTCCTCTACCAAATTTAGTTGACATTTTTGTCTTTTTCCTCAAAATTTAATGCTCATTGCTTTTTTATAAAAAAATCCAAATATTTTTTAGAAATGGTATTTTTCAACAAATTCTAATTGAAAATGCATTTTTCTTGAAAATTTCGTTTGCATTTTCTACAAAATTTCTTGAAATTGCATTTATTTTAGAAAATTCCTTTTCCATAATAATTGCATTTCTCTAGAAATGTTTTTGGAAATTACATATTTCTACCTAATTTCGGTAAAATAGCATTTTCTAAAAAAAAAATTCCAACATTTCGTAAAAATCACATTGTTCTTCAAAATTTAATGCAAATTGCAATTTTTTAAAAAATGTCCCAAAATATTTTAGAGATTGGATTTTCCTACAAATTTTATTTGAAATTGCATTTTTCTAAAAAATTTTGATAAAATTCATTTTTTCCACAAAATTTCTTGAAATTGCATATATTTTATAAACTTCCTTCCAAATTGCATTTCGCTAGAAAATTTTATTGAAATATAATTTAATTTAATTTCTACAAAATTTTGTTCCAATTACATTTTTTAGAAAATTTCGTTGAAACTGTAATTTTCTTGAAAATTTCGTTGAAATTAAATTTTCCGGCCAAATTTAGTTAAAATTAATTTTTATTTTGAAATTTCGTCAAAATGGAATTTTTGTGTAAATTGGATTTTTCTAAATTTTGGTAAAATCGCATTTTTTCTGAATAATTTATACGCAAAATTCAATTTCGACGAAATTAATAAAAATCAATTTTAACTAAATTTGGCCGAAAAATGTAAATTCAACAAAATTGTTTCAAAAATTACAGTTTCAACGAAACTTTCTAAAAATGTATAGTTTCAACGAAATTTTCTATAAAATTACAGTTTTGACGGAATTTTCTAGAAAATTAAAGTTTCAACGAAATTTTGTAGAAAATTACTGTTTTAACAAAATTTTCTAAAAAATTACAGTTTCAACGAAATTTTCTAGAAAATTACAGTTTTAACGAAATTTTCTAGAAAATTAAAGTTTCACCGAAATTTTCTAGAAAATTAAAGTTTCACCGAAATTTTCTAGAAAATTACAGTTTCACCGAAATTTTCTAGAAAATTACAGTTTCACCGAAATTTTCTAGAAAATTACAGTTTCACCGAAATTTTCTAGAAAATTACAGTTTCACCGAAATTTTCTAGAAAATTACAGTTTCACCGAAATTTTCTAGAAAATTACAGTTTCACCGAAATTTTCTAGAAAATTACAGTTTCACCGAAATTTTCTAGAAAATTACAGTTTCACCGAAATTTTCTAGAAAATTACAGTTTCACCGAAATTTTCTAGAAAATTTTAATTTCAACGAATTTTTCTAAAAAATTTTAATTGCAACGAAATTTTGTAGAATTCGATTTTTTAATTGAAATTTTTAAAGCATTTTTTTTAATTCTGATGAAATTTTCAGTAAAATGACATTTTGGAAAGACAAAGAAATTTCTACGTTATTTTATAAAGAAATGACATTTTCTGGTAAAAATAAAGAAATATGCAATATCAAAGATCTTTTCTACAACTTCGACGAAATTTTGAAAAAAAAAAATGCTATTTACCGAAATTTTGTGGAGAAATTACATTTCAACAAAATTTTCTAGAGAAATGCAATTTTGAAGGAATTTTCTAAAATAAATGTAAGAAAATTACAGTTTCACCGAAATTTTCTAGAAAATTACAGTTTCACCGAAATTTTCTAGAAAATTACAGTTTCACCGAAATTTTCTAGAAAATTACAGTTTCACCGAAATTTTCTAGAAAATTACAGTTTCACCGAAATTTTCTAGAAAATTACAGTTTCACCGAAATTTTCTAGAAAATTACAGTTTCACCGAAATTTTCTAGAAAATTACAGTTTCACCGAAATTTTCTAGAAAATTACAGTTTCACCGAAATTTTCTAGAAAATTACAGTTTCACCGAAATTTTCTAGAAAATTACAGTTTCACCGAAATTTTCTAGAAAATTACAGTTTCACCGAAATTTTCTAGAAAATTACAGTTTCACCGAAATTTTCTAGAAAATTACAGTTTCACCGAAATTTTCTAGAAAATTACAGTTTCACCGAAATTTTCTAGAAAATTTTAATTTCAACGAATTTTTCTAAAAAATTTTAATTGCAACGAAATTTTGTAGAATTCGATTTTTTAATTGGAATTTTTAAAGCATTTTTTTTAATTCTGATGAAATTTTCAGTAAAATGACATTTTGGAAAGACAAAGAAATTTCTACGTTATTTTATAAAGAAATGACATTTTCTGGTAAAAATAAAGAAATATGCAATATCAAAGATCTTTTCTACAACTTCGACGAAATTTTGAAAAAAAAATTCTATTTACCGAAATTTTGTGGAGAAATTACATTTCAACAAAATTTTTCTAGAGAAATGCAATTTTGAAGGAATTTTCTAAAATAAATGTAATTTCAAGAATTTTTGTAGAAAAAATAAATTTTTATCAAAATTTTCTACAAAAGTTCAACTTTGACGAAATTTTCAAGAAAAATGCAATTTCAAATACAATTTATACAAAAGTCCAAATTCTAAAATATTTTGCGACATTTTTTTATAAAATTGCAATTTGAATTAAATTTAAAAGAAATATTTGATTTTTACGAAATTTTGTAAACAATTTTTAGAGAAATTATATTTCAAATATTTTTTAAATCGTTTAGAACAAAATTTAGAAAAAAAAAAATCAACGTAATTTTCTAGAGAAATGCAATTTCAAAGAAATCGTCAAGAAAAATTTAACTTCGACAAAATTTTCAAGAACAATATCAATACCAAATTTAGTAGAAAAATACAATTTCGATGGTAGTTCTTGAATAACTTATTCTTGAAAAATGCAAACCAGTTAAAAAGTAGATGAGCGAAATTTTCTGGAAACATAACTTGAAGAAATATGTAATATCAAAGATATTTTCTATAACAATTACAATATTTCGTCCAAATTTTCAGGAAAATGGTATTTTAACGAATTTTTTAGAAAAACTTAATTTTAAAAAAGAATTTCAAATACAATTTTGTAGGAAATTTCTAAAATAAATGCAATCTCAAGAAATTTAAAAAAAGGACATTTTTATGAAAATTTTCTTGAAAAATGCAATTTCAATGAAAAATCGACGAAATTTAAAAAAAATCTATTCCAATTAAAATTTTGAAAGCATTTTAAAAAATAAATGCAATTTTAAGAATTTTTGTAGAAAAATGCAATTTTATCAAGATTTTTCTAGAAGAATTGCAACAAAATTAAACATCGACGAAATTAAAAACAAAATATTAAATAAATTTGGTAGAAAAACACATTTTTGATCAAATATAATTTTTTACAATTTCAATAAAATTGCTTTGCTTTCCAAAATTTCATTTTGACGAAAATTTCATCAAAATCGAATTTTTAAAAAAAAATCTTTAAAAATTTATATTTATTTAAAAATACTTCGAAATTTCATTTTTGTAGAAAATTTTCATCATCGTTTTAATCCGGTTTGCATTTTTCTAAAAAAAAAAAATTTAAAATTTAATTTTTCTAGAATATTACGCTGAAAATATTCTCAAAAAACTTCTCACAAAATTTAATTTCGTTGAAAATTTTAACAAAATATCTTTGATATTACATAACTTTCTTTAATATATCGCTGTTTTTCCAAAAGGTATATTTTTTTGAAAATTGCATAAAAATTTAATTTTTCTTATTTAAAAACATTTTTCTAAAAAAATGTTTAATTTTCTAGAAAATGTAATGTTAAAAATTTAATGAAAATTTCGTCGAAAGTTTCTGCATATATTTTACAAAATTCCATTCACATAGCACTTTACTAGAAAATTTTGTTGAAATTTATTTTCTCACAAAATTTCGGTAATTAGCACTTTTTCTTTTAAATTTCTTCGAAATTCCATTTTCCAGAAAATTTCCATTCAACTAGTTTTAATCCGGTTTACATTTTACTACAAAATTTCATCGAATCGTATTTTTATAACAAAATTCTTTGATACTGCATATTTCAATTTTCCACAAAATTTCCATCATCGGGATTTAATCCGATTTGTATTTTCGAGAAAATCAATTTTCTACTAAAGTTGGTTAGCATAGTTTTTCTACAAAATTTAAATTTATAAAAAAGTCATCATAATTAAATGAAATCAAGAATATTTCGTTGAAATTGCATTTATCTAAAAAATGTCTATCATTATTGTAGAAAATCCATCGAAATTGCATTTTTTCTTGAAACTTAATTTTCTCCAAAATTTGGTTGTTATTGCATATTTCTTGAAAATTTCTTCAAAATTAAATTTTTCTAAAAAATTACGCTGAAAAAAGTTACCAAAAAATTTCGTTGAAAATTTTAACAAAATGTCTTTTTTTTGAAAATTACATAAAAATTGTATTTTTGTTTAATATTTCATTTTTCTAAAAAAAATCGTTAGTTTTCTAGAAAATTTTATGTAAATTGCAATTTTAGAGAAATTCTCATGATAAATTAATTTGTTCTAGAAAATATCGTTGAAATTGCATATTTGTACAAAATTTAATGGAAATTGAATTTTTCTAGAAAATTACGTCGAAAGGTTGTGTTAAAATTTAATTTTTCTACAAAGTTTCCTGAAATTGCATTTATTTTAAAAAATTCGTTTCACATTGCCTTTATACTAGAAAATTTTGTTGAATTAAATTTTTCTTGAAAATTCCCTTAAAATTGCATTTTTATAATTATTTTATTCCGTGATATTGCATATATCCTAAAAAAATTTTGAAATTGCATTTTTCCCGAAAATTGTCATCATTGACCTTTTATCCGGTTTGAATTTTTCAACAAAATTATTCTTACAAAATTTCATTTTATTTATTCTACAAAAATGTTGTAGAATAATTCAATTTCAAAGAATTTTAAGCAAAATGCAATTTTCCAAATTTTTTTTTTTTTGAAAAAATGTGAAATTTTTTTTAATGACCACAAAATTTTGAACAAATTTTCTATAAACCGAGATTTCTGTTAAATTTCCAATAAAAATTTATTTTAGATAAAATGTATGATCTAGAAAATATTGATAAAATCGCATCTTTTTCCAAAAAAAAATTTGCATTAATTTTTGAAAATACCTTGAAACTAGGTTTTCTCTAGAAAATTTTGTTGAAATTTAATTTCTAAAATTGCGGTAAATAGAACTTTTTCTTTAAAATATCTTCGAAATTGCATTTTTCCAGAAAATTTCCATTCATCGATTTTTAATCCGGTCTACATTTTACTAAAAAAAAATTATTCTACAAAATCCATCAAAATTAAATTTTTATGGAAATTTTATTTTTCTACTAAATTCGGTTAATATTGAATTTTTCTTGAAAATTTCGTCAAAATTTAAATATTTCTTGAAAATTTCCTCGAAATTAAATTTTCTAGAAAATTACTTTGAAATTGCTTTATTCTCACAAAATGCATTTTTTTTTGAAAACGTTGTCAACATGTCTTTGATATTACATTTGTTTATAAAATTACGTAGAAATTTGCTTTGTTTTTAAAATACGTCATTAAACTTGTATTTTTTGAAAATTTCGTTGAAAGTGCATATTCTTTAAAATTTCTTTGGAATATATTTCCTCTAAATTTTGGAATATATTTCTTCAATATTCCAAAATTTATTTCTTCTAAATATATTTAAAAAAAACTCATTGAAATTGCGTTTTACAAGGAAAATGTTTCGAAATCAAAAAAAAAAAATCGAAAAATTGTGAAAATTATGTTTTTCTTGAAAATTTCGCCGAATTGTATTTTTATAGAAATTTTTTTGCAGTATATTTCAATTTTTACAAAATTTCCATCATCGGCCTTTTATCCGATTTGTATTTTTCGAAAAAAAAATCAATTTTCTACTAAATTTATAAAAAGTCATCATAATTAAATTAAATCGAGAATATTTCGTTGAAATTGCACTTATCTAGAATATTTTGTTGAAATTGCGCATTTCTACAAAATTTAATCGAAATATAAATTTTCTTGAAAATATCGTCAAAATTGTATTTTTTTTTTACAAAATTTCTTTGAAATTGCGTTTTGCTAGAAAAATCGCTGAAATTTAATTTCTCTAAAAAAAATTGGTTAAAATAGAATTTTTCTACAAAATTTCTTGAAATAGAATTTATTTAAGAAAACTATTTTTAAATTGCACTTTAAAAAAATTTGTTAAAATTTAATTTGTCTAGAAATTTTTGTAAATAAGCATTTTTCTTGAAAATTTGGTCGAAATTGAATTTTTCTAGAAAATTTCTTTGACATAGCATATTTCTGTGATATTGCACATTTGTTTAAAATTTCTTCAAAATTGTTTTTTCCCAGAAAATTTCTTTCATCGGCCTTTAATCGGGACAGTCAACTGATCACTAAACAGTGGAATTTTGTTGAAATTTTTACAAAATTGAGATTTAGTGAAATAATCTGTAAAGTTAAATTTCCATTAATTTTATAATGCATATGCGATTCTGATCAAATTTGCAAGAAAATATTAATTTAGACAAGATTTTCTAAAAAATAAACTTCAATATAATTTTCTATAAAAGTGCGATTTGATGAAATTGTCTATAAGAGTGCGATAGTTTTCAGGGGTCCTCTCAATTTCTTTCTCGGTTATAATAAATGTATACCAAAGTCCTCTTACTTACAGTCAATGGCGATCGTTGTCGGGCCATGTTGAACGAATTTTTGTTCACAAAAATTGAAGAGGAGGATATTGGCAACATTTGGCTTTCAGGACGGCGCTACGTGCCACACAGCCGAAGCTACACTTGAGGTTTTGCGCGATGTTTTCAAAAAAAAAAGTTATTTGGCGGACTAGAGATACTTTTTTCAATAGCCTTTTTTTGACAGATCAATTGTGTGAGTCGTGTCATGCTGTCATGTTATTTTTGTTAAGTATTGTTTGGCATTTCATCACGAAAAGACTTACGCCTGAACAACGTTTACAAATATCGTTCAACTTTATTACGAAACTTCACGTTCTGTGAGGAATGTGTTTCGTGCACTTCGCTCAACTTATGGTCAACATAATCGGCCTACTGAGCGTACTATTCGCAACACCATCACCCATCTTGAGACCCAGTATTCATTATTGGATAATATTCCACCGAATAGACCACGTCCAGCACGAAGTGAAGAAAATGTAGCGGCCGTAGCTGAGAGTGTACACGAAGACCGTGGAGAGTCGATTCGGCGACGTTCGCAGCAACTCGGACTGACGTAGGGAACGACTTGGCGCACTTTACGTCGAGATCTTAAATTGAAAGCATACAAAATACAGCTTGTGGAAGAACTGAAGCCGCCCGACCTTCCCAAGCGACATCGCTTTGCTCTATGGGCTCTTGAAAAGTTCCAAGAAGATCCGACGTTTTCGAGCCAACTTTTGTTCAGCGGTGAGGTCCATTTCTGGCTCAATGGCATCGAAAATTGGACTCAACGGATGGACCATCTGAGACGTAGCCGCGGCCAACATTTGATAGACATAATCTTCAAAAAATAAATGCCAAAGAATGTTCTTTCAAATGATAATAAACATTCCCATACAATTTGAATTTTCTGTGTTTTTTTCTTTAAAAAGTAGGAAACCTCGAAATGGATCACGCGTTATTTGAAACTATATTGTTTTATTGATTATAAGTTTAATCCAATACAGATACATTTATATATTGCTGTAGTACATTTTTTGTAAAATCTCATAACATGTAAAGTATGTACATTAGAGCGGGTTGATTTTTTTTTTTAAATCGTATAGCAAAAACGTAAACTACATAAAATTCTAAGAAACTTCTCCGAAGAAACCATGTATCTAAAATAAAATCATAATCCGCGCCTCTCGACTTGAAAATGTTTTTTCCCCCCTTTGTCAAAAAAAAATAAATGTTAGAAAAAAATAGCTTTTTCCAAAAAGAAATCGAATTTTCTGAATAAAATTGTTTAGTAAGGTAGTTCTTTTGCACTTTATATCTTTTCTACACTCAAAATTTTTTTCATTAAAAATAATATTCACCCAAGTAAAAAATGATTAAAAAAAATGATTTGTCCATTTTGTGTGGGAGGTACCAAAAGGGGCGTGGCAACTTCGCCCATTTTTCACGGGATTGTAGGTACTATGAAACCATTACACTGTTAAAAATTTCAAGTCTTTTTGTGCATAGGTATTCAAGTTATAAGCTGTTAACTTTTGGAGCAAAATGGTCCATTTGTGTGGAAGGTACCAAAAGGGGCGAGGTAACTTCGCCCATTTTTCTTGAGGTGATAGTGACTAATAATATAATATTATGTGTAGAATTTCAGAGGATTCAAATGAGTAGTATAGAAGATATTAAATAATTAATAATTCACTTAATATTAACACTTTGTGGGGGAGGTACTAGAAGGGGTGGGCCAATATGGCCCATCTTCGAACTTAGCCGGAGATAGAAAAAAATATTACCACATACCAAATTTGAAGTCAATTGGTTACTTCTTTCGAGAGTTATCATGCGCACCAGCTATCAGACAGACGGACTGACATTGCTCATTCGACTTAAAACGACCTAAACCGGATATCCGCCAAACATACTTAAAATCGTATGTCTCTCCTTCGATGTGTTACACTTTTGGCCTGTAGCAAATGATACATACCCTCGTATCACTAAAGTGAGTGTATAATAAAACATAATATATTTCAAAAAAAGAAAATAATTTAAACGAAAGAAGAGGAAAAAAATTTTCAAGTCGAGAGGCCCGGATTAAGTTTTGATTTTAGACCCAGGGTTTCTTCGGAGAATTTTCTTAGAACTTAATGCAAATTACGTTTTTGCTATACGGTTTTTAATTTTTTTTTTCATCCATAAAAATCAACCCGCCCTAATGTACATATGTATCTTTTATAAATTTTTGTATTAAAGAAAATTCTCTAAAAATAATAATAAATATGTATTCCAAAGTTCCCTGATTCAAATTCCTCACTGAAGTGTCAATAAAATGTGAAACTTTAATAAAATTAATTTAAAACTATATATGTAGTTGCTTGCCACACACACGCACATACAACACCACTGTGTGACATAATTTCAATACAGATGCATACTCGTATATTCAACACAATCTCAAATACATATTCGTTCTTCTATGTATGTATGTATGTGCAACATTAAGGAAGCAAGGAAAGCCTTGTACGTGCGTATGTATGTATGTATGTATATAACGACATGAGTATGAATTATATTTTATGAATATGAATATATTTCAATTAAAAGTTGTTATATGCACTCACACACACACACACACCCACATGTATTTATGTATTATGTATTTGTACGTGTCGACAAATACACAGCCGTCGTTAAGTACATTTGTGAGAATATTTGCATAATAATAACGGGCATACAAACAGACATACATACATACATTCATACTTATGACGCCTATAGAAATTCTTTAATACACTCGGCGAGAGAGAGAGAGGAGAGAGATGGAGTAGGGAGTGCACAAAAAGAATTCCATTTCACTTTATGACATACATACAAGTATATAGTTTTTTCGAGTTCATTATTAAGTGTGTATGTCTGTGTTTATATAAAAGAAATAAGAAATGTTAACACTGAACTTTTAATTAATTGAGTGACATTCCCTCCATATCTCAGTGGTTGCATGTGTGCGTGAGTATATCATTATCCTTAAATGTCAGTCATTCTTCATTCATTCATTCATTCATTGAATCATGAATCAGTCGTTCATTAATTCATTCAACCATTTATACATTTATCCCCTCTTTTCGACTATTGTTTGTTCGCGTTTAAGTATGGGTGTGTGTGTGTGTCTGCTCCTGCTTTTTTTGAATGGGATAATTGCGTGTGTCACATATACTTACACAGCTGTATGCACTCCGGGCGGGAGACCCGTTGGATCCACTTTAACTGCTAATGAACGTGTCGAATAGCAAAGATCCAGGAATTGTCCGCATTGCACAAACGATTGAGAGGAAATCAAATTTAAACGTACATTGAAATTGAATTTATCCTTTGGCGCTGAAATGAACAAAACGGAAAAGAGAAGAAAATAAAATAAAATGAGATGTGATGTGATATTGGAAACCATTGCAAATGGAATGGCATTCGATAGCGTTTATTATCAAATGCTATGATTTACAAGTACATATTCGTACTCGTACTCGTATTAAGCAGAATTGTACAAGTAAAATGAGAAAATGATTATATATATATATTAATCCTTTGCAAAGCTTGAGGATAAATGTACAGCTAATAAAGATAGATATGATTTCAAGTGATTTCAAAATATCAATATCAGCAGCATTTGGAAGGACATTAGTACGAGTGTACTCCCTAAGGAAATAATTCGCAAAATAGGTATTTCATTTAAATTTAATTAAATGACAGTATTTTTGGGTCAGGATAAATATGAGCTAATATAGATAGATACGTTTCCCAAAGGGAAATTGAATATACACATTTTGGAAATGGAACATTAGTAAATCGCCTATACGTAGTTAGGATTTGCAAAATATGTTTGAACAAGTAAGAAATTTAGTAACCTTATCGTATAACTCTTCACAATAGATTACATTCATTTCTATAACCAAATCTTTGAAGTGGAAAATATACAAATAATGAAGCGATATGGTTTTTGGTAGCAAATTCTTTTAAAAACAAGTTAGAAAATTACTTCCGAATAAACCGACAAAAGTATAGCCTCACTTTGTGAGTAATTTAAGTTATCAAAAATTATATTTCTATTTAAAATATGTGGGTAATTCCAAATCCCGGAGGTTGCGGAATTTTGCCATGTTTTGCAGATTATTTTGAGGAATATACAGTTTTCGTATTTTTTTTGTCAAAAGCAAATTGTAGATCATAAAGAGACCTATATAATAGCTTTTATGCGAGCTTGTTTCAATCGTTAGTAAGTACGCTACATATTTCTGCGGAATTTTCTAACATTAGGAAAAAGATCATTCTTATAGATATTTTTAACCTCTACAATATTGCTTATGACGATGGAACTCGAATTCCGTGTAATTTTTTGTGGCAAAATTCTGGCTGTTGGAAATACCCATATGTATATCAAATTTCTACATTGTTTGTACATATTTTGCAGAAAAAAATTTCGTTGAAATTGTAAATTTCTTGAAAATTTCATTCAAATTTTATTTTTCATTAACATTTCTTCAATATGCAATTTTTTGCAAAATTAAAAAAAGCATCAAAATTTAATTTTTTAACTAAATTTGGTTGATATTGCATTTTTCTAGAAAATTTCTTTCTTCTAATAATAGAAAAACACGTCGATTTTTTTACAAATTTCAAATTTTTTCTAAATTTCATTTCTTGAAAAAAAGTCCACAAAATTTTGCTAAAATCGCATTTTTTCTACAAAATTTAATGCAAATTGCAATTTTATAGAATTTTGTTGAAATTGCATATTTCTACAAAATTTAATTGAAATTTAATTTTTCTAGAAACTGTCGTCGAAATAAAATGTTTCTAAAAAATTTCGTTAAAATTGCGGTTTTCTAGAAAAATCTTTGAAACTGCATTTCTCTAGAAAATTTGGTTAGAATTGCATTTTTCTACAATTGCATTTTTATACCCTACACCACAATGTGGTACAGGGTATTATGACTTTGTGCATTTGTTTGTAACACCTAAAAGGAGACGAGATAGACCCATTGTTTATTATACCGATCGACTCAGAATCACTTTCTGAGTCGATTTAGCCATGTCCGTCTGTCTGTCCGTCTGTCTGTCCATGTATTTGTAATCAAAGTGCAGGTCGTATTTATGGTCCGATTGTGATGAAATTTAGCATAGTGCTCTTTTTTGGCCCAAGGACGATCCCTATTGAAATTGGTTAAAATCGGTTCAGATTTAGATATAGCCCCAATATATATGTTACCCCCGATTTGACATGTAAGCGCTGTAGAGACTGTATTTTATATCCGATCAGTACGAAACTCTACAGAAAGAGGTCTTTTTACATGAATGAGTATTCAGGGAAAATCGGTTCAGATTTATATTAAAGCTCCATACATATGTTTCTCCTGATTTGGTATCAAAGCTCTATAGAAGTTGTACTTTACTTCCGATCATTAAAATTTTCCAGAAAGATGTTTCTCAATTTAGGAACGAATATTGCTTATTTTGCGATTATACCAAACAAAAATAACAGTCATGTTATTTTTGTTTGGTATTGTTTGGCATTTCATCATGGAAAGACTTACACCTGAACAACGTTTACAAATCGTTCAACTTTATTACGAAAATTCACGTTCTGTAAGGAATGTGTTTCGTGCACTTCGCTCAACTTATGGTCAACATAATTGGCCTACTGAGCGTACTATTCGCAACACCATCCCACCTATCTTGAGACCCAGCATTCATTATTGGATAATATTCGACCGAATAGACCACGTCCAGCACGCAGTGATGAAAATGTAGCGGCCGTAGCTGAGAGTGTACACGAAGACCGTGGAGAGTCGATTCCGCGCCGTTCGCAGCAACTCGGACTGACGTATGGAACGACTTGGCGCATTTTACGTCGAGATCTAAAATTGAAAGCATACAAAATACAGCTTGTGCAAGAACTGAAGCCGCCCGACCTTCCCAAGCGACATCGCTTCGCTCTATGGACTCTTGAAAAGTTCCAAGAAGATCCGACGTTTTCGAGCCAAATTTTGTTCAGCGATGAGGCCCATTTCTGGCTCAATGGGTATGTAAACAAGCTAAATTGCCGCATTTGGGACGAAGAGCAACCTGAAGAGATTCAAGAGCTGCCACTTCATCCAGAAACAACAACGGTTTGGTGTGGTTTGTGGGCCCGTGGAATCATCGGTCCATATTTCTTCAAAAATGATGCCGGTGAGAACGTAACCGTCAATGCCGACCGTTATCGTGCCATGATAACCGACTATTTGATGCCTGAAATTGAAGCTCGTGATCTCGGCGACATTTGGTTTCAACAAGATGGCGCCACTTCCCACACATCGTATCAATCAATGGATTTATTGAGAGAACACTTCGGTGAGCAGATAATTTCACGTTTTGGGTCGGTCGATTGGCCACCAAGATCGTGTGATATCACACCGTTAGACTTTTTCCTGTGAGGATATGTAAAGTCTAAAGTTTATGCGGACAAACCCGCTTCGATTCAGGCCTTGGAGCAAAACATCACGCGTGTCATTCGCCAGTTACCGGTCGAAATGCTCTAACAATTCATCGAAAATTGGACCGAACGGATGGACCATCTGAGACGTAGCCACGGCCTACATTTGATAGACATAAACTTCAAAAAATAAAGGCCAAAGAATGTTCTTTCAAATGGTAATAAACATTCCCCATTCAATTTGAATTCTCTGTGTTTTTTCTTTAAAAAAGTAGGAATTTCAGATTTTTTCAAAAGTTTGTTCAAAATTTCATTTTTTGAAAAAATTTTCACAAATATTTTCTAAAATCGCAGTTTTTCTACAAAATTGAATGGAAATTGCAATTTTATAAAATTGAAATTTTATATAATTGAAATTTAATTTTTCTAGAAAATGTCGTCGAAATAAAATGTTTCGTTGAAATTGCGTTTTACTAGAAAAATCGTTGAAACTGCTTTTCTCTAGAAAATTTTGTTAGAGTTGCATTTTTCTACAATTGCATTTTTTTAAATTATAATACCCTGTACCACAGTGTGGTGTAGGGTATAATTACATTTATTTCAGAAAATTCCTTCCAAATTGCATATCTCTAGAAAATGTTGAAATTTAATTTCTCGTACAAATTATTCAGTTTTATTATCAAAATTATCGTTCGCCAATTGCGCTAAGTCAATTTTTTTTAAATCCACTTTCTTTAAAAAAGTAGGGAACCTCGAAATGGATCACGCATAGATATTTTTAACCTCTACAATATTGCTTATGGCGATGGAATTCGAATTCCGTGTACTTTTTTGTGCCAAAATTCTGGTTTTTGGAAATGCCCATATTTTGTAGGAAAAAATTTCGTTGAAATTGCAAATTTCTTGAAAATTTCATTTAAATTTTATTTTTCATTAATATTTCTTCGATAGGCATTTTGTTTTGCAAAATTCAAAAAAAAAATCATTGAAATTAAATTTTTCTTCAAAATTTTATTTTTTTTATCTAAATTTGGTTGTTTTAGCATTTTTCTAGAAAATTTCTTTTAAATAGCATTTCCCTAGAAAATTGCGTCGATTTTTTTACAAATTAAAGTTTTTTTAAACTTTGTTCTAAATTTAATCTTTCGAAAAAAATTCCACAAAATTTTGCTAAAGTCACATTTTTCTACAAAATATAATGCAAATTGCAATTTTATAGAAATTTTTTGAAATTGCATATTTCTACAAAATTTAATTGAAATTTAATTTTTCTAGAAACTGTCGTCGAAATAAAAAGTTTCTTTAAAATTTCGTTGAAATTGGGTTTTACTAGAAAAATCGTTGAAACTGATTTTCTCTAAAAAATTTTGTTAGAGTTGCATTTTCCTACAATTGCATTTTATGAAATTACAATTATTTCGGAAAATTCCTTCCAAATTGCATATCTCTAGAAAATGTTGTTGAAATTAAATTTCCCGTAAGAATTTCGTCGAAATTGCATTTTTTTAGAAAATTCTTAAATAATGCATATTTCATTAAAAATAATTTTATAATTTATGTAGTTTTTTAAAAATTGGGTTTTTGTAGTTCCCTGAAGAAGACTAACGACGTTAGTCGAAATATCGGAAACGAAAATAAATTAATTAGAAAAAGGTGAAAAACGCCTTTTAATTAAAAAGGACCTCAAGCCGAACAATATCAAAAATACATAAATTCTTCAAATTATCATTTTTCCAGAAGATTTTCATCAACGTTTATTAATCTTGTTTGCATTTTTTACGAAATTGTATTCCCGAAAATCAATCAAAATTTAGTTTTTCTTGCAATTACATTTTCCTACCAAATTTTGTTGATCTCAATTGTTCAATTTGAATTCTCTGTGTTTTTTCTTTAAAAAAGTAGGAATTTCAGATTTTTTCAAAAGTTTGTTCAAAATTTCATTTTTTGAAAAAATTTTCACAAATATTTTCTAAAATCGCAGTTTTTCTACAAAATTGAATGGAAATTGCAATTTTATAAAATTGAAATTTTATATAATTGAAATTTAATTTTTCTTGAAAATTTCGTCGAAATTTAATTTTTCCAGAATTTTTTTTATTGTATTTCTCTAGAAAATTATGTTGATATTTCTCTTCTAATATATAAATCGAATGTTTCTAAAAAAAATCTTGTTGATATTGCGTTTTTCTACAAAATTGCGTTGAAATTGTACATTAGTAGAACATTTCATTGATATTGTATTTTCCATGAAAATTTCTTCGAATTGAAATTATTTTCGAAATTTTTTTAAAATTTTATTTTTCATTAAAAGTACGAAATAAAATTTTCAAAAAAAAATTCTACAAAAATTCGTTGAGATCAAATTTTTCTAGAAAATTTTGTTAAAATTGCATTTTTTTTCTTAAAAATTTCACTGAAATTACATTTTTCTACAAAAATAGTTGAATTGTATTTCACTAGAAAAGTTTGATAGAATTGCATTTCTCAAAAAAAAAAATTGTTTAAGTTGAACTTTTCTTAACAATTTTATCAATATTGCATTTTTTCTAGAAAAATTAGGCGAAATTAAATTTTTTAGAAATTTTCCGGTAAACACCCCTTAATCCCTTCAGTGATTCTTAATAGCTTGTAATCGACATTTAACCCGGACATAGACCCCTAATCAGATCTTGACTCCAGTCAGTGCCCACTAACTCCGACCGTTAATCCGATGAATGGTTTTTAAGCCTACCATCAGTCGTCGCCCTTTAATCTAGTATCTATCCTTAATCCTATAAACGGACCTTAATCCATTCATCGACCTTTAATCAGACCAGTGACATTTAATCCGCCAGAAATATAAAGATTAATTTGAGCGCCCCAGTAGTCGAGTTGGTAGCGTACTCGCCTATAAGTTTGGGGGTCGTGGGTTCGATTCCCACCAGAGGCTTTGATCTGTCGCTGCAAACATTTAACCCTGCAGTCTTTGTAACCCGGCCTTTCCCTGGACCTTAAAATTAGAATATAAATTTACTTTGTATTGTAGTTTATATAAAAAATAAATAAAGATTAATATAAAATCAAAAAAAAATCAGAATGGGGTCACCCTTTAGAAGAGATCTATCTATTTCGTTTGGAACAATGACAACTAAACAAATTGGACCAATTAATTGGTAATTAAGAAAATTTTCAAAAAAGACATAATTAAAATAAATCATACGCAACAGTGAACCAAATCAAGAGATGATGAAATGCAATGTGTTTATTCTGCATCAGAGTTACTTTAAAGCATAAATTTATATACTACATCCTATAAAATTTAAGAAAACCCTTGGCCATTTAAATGAGGTCATTAAATGCCTAAACGACAATTTAAATGAGGTCAATGAAAGCCTAAAATATAAAATTCGAGAAATTTGAATGGATTCATTCAAGTCTAAAATGCGGGATTGCAGAGTACTTAAATCTAATAAATATGCTTAAAGTTCTATCCAAGCTCATAATATTATTACTTGTTTAAATACAATTATTTTTCGTACATAGTCTTTGTTCAGTCATAATATAATATAATATACATACATATATAATACATATATAATAACGACAAATGTCATTACCTTTCCCCCCATTATTATCACATCATTCAGATATTTCGAACTGACAAATGACAAGGTCACACATAGGCATACAAATACCACAGATAAATGTGTACACATGTACATAAAAGTACATTTGAAAAACACAGCCCATCAAGGACCAAACATTTGTAAGAGTCCTCCTCCCCCTCCTTCTCCTCTTGCCGAGGAGGACTCATTGACCAAACCAGGCATTGTCAAGCACTGTTAAATTACCATAAAAGCAATAAGATTGTGAATTTACACACAACATTTTGCAGATTACATTTTAATTAAATAATTAACAGAATTGTTATTTTTAAAATCAAAAAAGTCAACACGTGTCCTGTGCTCGCCCAATGTCGACATTTATAAATGTGTTAAAACAATCAAGGGGCCATTGTATTACATTGTAATGGTTCGGTGGACCGGGCAGAGCATACCGCAGTAGAGCTGCTCGATCCCCATTAAGCCATAAAGCTTTGCAATCGCAGAAAAATTGTCATCGACTGAGCATTTTAATGGCAATAACAACAATGCTCCGCGCACCGCCTGTGATAATGCTAATTAATTTAAAATATTAATTAAAAACTGCATAAAGCGGCTTTACAATTTTATTTTATTGGCTTTTTCACAAGTCATTTGGCGCGTGAATCGAACAAAAAGGCAAAATAACATAATGCGAATTCAGCACTGCAAAGCTCTGTATTAAAATGTAATTAACTGTAATAAATGATTGAATATTTAATGATGTACGCACATGCATAAATCGTCCTTATAAGCGATGACATATAGATCTGTATTTGTAGATATTAGGGTGGTAGGGGAAAATAAAAATGCATTAGTTAATATTAACCCAGTAATGCCATGTCTCATATTCTTTTTAAATAATTAAAATTATCTTCATTTTGCAGAAGTAATCAATGAAATTGTGATACAAGTCATAATTAATATTACTTATACGTCACATTGGACCATTTTGGCCGATGACGATAATTGTAATTGCTGTGGAGCGTTTCGCCGTTCTCTAATTCTGTAGAATATTAATAAATGTGTGCCATATAAATTTATTTATTTATATGAATTACAATACAAAGTTAATTTATATTCTAATTTTACGGTCCAGGGAGAAGCCGGGTGACAAAGACCATGTTGCTTGTAAATTCTTGTTGCGACAGACCAGAGCCTCTGGTGGGAATCGAACCCACGACCCCCAAACTCATAGGCGAGCTCGCTACCAACTCACCTACTGGGGCGCTCGTGCCATATAAATGTCTTTTGTCCTCAGATTTGCAGAATCATATTTATAATTTATATTCAAAAGATGTAGCTATCAAACAAACTTTGTGCAGGAGTTACCATAAACAATTGACCAATAATATGGTCTATCTTCGAACTTAGACTGATACACGTTCTGCCCACGACAGAAATGGTTACAAAAATCCACAAAATGGTATTGCATGACTATGGGTTGAAGGTTCGTGAGTTAGCTGAAGTCATAGTTATTTCAAAAAGTGCTATACATCTCATATAACTGGAACATTTAATGATGAGAAGCCTGTGCGCAAGATGGGTGCCGCTTTGCTCACAATCAAGACAATGCACCAGTTCACACATCCACTATTGCAATGGCCAAAATCAATGAATTAAAGTTCGAAATACTTCAGCGCGCACCTAATTCGTCAGATTTAGCAACCTCGGATTATTTTTTACTTCCAAACTTGAAAAAAATGGCTCGGCGGAAAAAGCTTTGTCAGAAATGAAGAGGTGTAGGTTGCGGTTTATGGCTATTTTCAGGAGCTTGGGTATAAACAGGAAAAAGCTTTGTCAGAAATGAAGAGGTGTAGGTTGCGGTTTATGGCTATTTTCAGGAGCTAGGGTATAAACAGGGTATAGAAGATATTGAAAATCGCTGGAAGAACTTCTTCTGCATCCTGTATAGAGCTAAAATGAGATTTAGTTGAGAAATAAAGCAAAATATTCCCAAATTTGTTGTGTGTTTTCTTTGTTAGATCGACTAATTTTGGGACCGTCCTGTTATAACGGGTGATCCAAGTAGAAATACTTTTTTCAATAGCCTTTTTTTTTTTGACAGATCACGTGTGAGTCGTGTCATGCTGTCATGTTAGTTTTGTTAAGTATTGTTTGGCATTTCATCATGGAAAGACTTACGCCTGAACAACGTTTATAAATCGTTCAACTTTATTACGAAAATTCACTTTCTGTGAGGAATGTGTTTCGTGCACTTCGCTCAACTTATGGTCAACATAATCGGCCTACTGAGCGTACTATTCGCAACACCATCACCCATCTTGAGACCCAGCATTCATTATTGCATAATATTCGACCGAATAGACCACGTCCAGCACGCTGTGAAGAAAATGTAGCGGCCGTAGCTGAGAGTGTACACGAAGACCGTGCAGAGTCGATTCCGCGCCGTTCGCAGCAACTCGGACTGGCGTATGGAACGACTTGGCGCATTTTACGTCGAGATCTTAAATTGAAAGCATATAAAATACAGCTTGTGCAAGAACTGAAGCCGCCCGACCTTCCCAAGCGACATCGCTTCGCTCTATGGGCTCTTGAAAAGTTCCAAGAAGATCCAACGTTTTCGAGCCAAATTTTGTTCAGCGATGAGGCCCATTTCTGGCTCAATGGGTATGTAAACAAGCAAAATTGCCGCATTTGGGAAGAAGAGAAACCTGAAGAGATTCAAGAGCTGCCACTTCATCCAGAAAAAACAACAGTTTGGAGTGGTTTGTGGGCCGGTGGAATCATCGGTTCATATTTCTTCAAAAAAGATGCCGGTGAGAACGTAACCGTCAACCGTTTTATTGAGAGAACACTTCGGTGAGCAGATAATGTCACGTTTTGGGCCGGTCGATTGGCAATCAAGATCGTGTGATATTACACCGTTAGACTTTTTCCTGTGGGGATATGTAAAGTCTAAAGTTTATGCGAACAAACCCGCTTCGATTCAGGCCTTGGAACAAAACATCACTCGTGTCATTCGCCAGTTACCAGTCGAAATGCTCCAACGAGTCATGGAAAATTTGACTCAACGGATGGACGATCTGAGACGTAGCCGTGGCCAAAATTTGATAGACATAATCATCAAAAAATAAATGCCAAAGAATGTTCTTTCAAATGATAATAAACATTCCCCATTCAATTTGAATTTTCTGTGTTTTTTCTTTAAAAAAGTAGGGAACCTCGAAATGGATCACGCTTTATAAACAGGGTATCGAAGATATTGAAAATCGCTGGAAGAATTTATTCTGTACCCTGTGTCGAAATGAGATTTTGTTGAGAAATAAATCAAAATATTCCCAAATTTGTTGTGTGTTTTCATTGTTAGGTCGACTAATTTTTGGACCGCCCTCGGATATCTTAGATATTAGAGAGGTAGCAGAATGGGTGAAAATTAATGTTCTGACTAGGGTGATCAAAAAACCGGTTATTTTGAAAATACGGTTTTCGGTTTCTTCGAAAATTAAGTTATCTCTAAAACCGGTTTTCGGTTTAACCGAAAATAAAAAACCGGTGAACCGGTTGTTTTCGGTTTTATCTTTTTTAATAAAAATGCATAAATAATGCTCAAAATTTTGTTAGATGACGTAAAATAAGCGTAGTGCAAATTCAATATGTAACCATATTCCAATTAAATTAAGATTTATTTGAAAATTTTATTTTAAACACTTCATATTTTTATTTATAATAGGTAATTGTCCCAATTTCATTTATGATATAATATTATAATATCTGCGATATTTATAATATTTATGTTCAATTTTTAAAAAGATTTCTTTACAAAAAAATTGATTATGATTTTTATAAAACTTGACTAATCGTGAAGATCGGCAAAATCATATGGCGATTTCTTTTCTGCAAAAAAGTGCAACATTTCCGTTGGCCTTTTCCCGAAATCTGGAGTTTCATACCATATTTTTGGAATTTTGAAATATGAGGTAAGTTAATTTCGAGGGACTGCATATGTTCCACCCAAAAAGGGCAAATATTTTTCTGAATTTCGAGTCGACGGGGCAACATTTTTTTCAGAATAGAATTCACAATTAGCTTTTAGCATCATATAAATGGCAAACCAATTATATACATATATTATCAGAAGTAGCGGATTCTGCCTTGAGCATACTATAGAGATGAAAACTTGTCGAAATGTGAAACTGAACATATGTATTTTTATTTATACCTACATTTCAATTAGAAAGGATTGTTAATTAATTTCTATACCGCAATAAGACCCTTGATAAAATATGCAGAAGAAGTCAATAGAGAAGTTAGCAATGTAAACAGTATAAATACATATAAAAGTGCATTTTGAAATCGATGGATATGCACAAATGATGTCAACGGTTTTTATATTGATGTTTTCACAATTTTAGGTAGGTTCCTGTTTCAAAAATAATATTTTCTTTATCATTTTATAATGGTTTCAAAAAACCGAAAAGTCGAATAAACCGAGTTGAAAAACCCGACGGTTCGAGTTATTCGAAAAAGCAGAAAAACCGAAAACCGATAGGCGGTTTTTAAAGAGAACCCGATTAACCGGTTAACCGGTGCGGTTGTTGATTACCCTAGTTCTGACCCAAGGTATCAATATTTTCTTCGATAGTCAGGAAACTGTATTCCCGAATTCAAAAACTACTCTCGACTGTCGCAGATCTTTTAAAGAGATGACTTAACAGTTCAATATTCACCTGATATAACGGGTTATCCAAACAGAGGTTTAATTTTGATATTTAAAAAGACAGTATTTTTAAGGAAAACCAGTAAGGAAAGGCAAAAAGTCGGGCGGGGCCGACTATATAATACCCTACACCTCCCTAACAATGCGATAAGGGTCATTGCCATAATAATTTGGAATAATTGGTAAATGGGTAGAAACATATTATCTAATTCTGAAACGATAATCGCTAAATTAAGCAATATTCGTTCCTAAATTGAGAAACATCTTTCTGGAAAATTTTAATGATCGGAAGTAAAATACAACTTTTATAGCGGTTTGATACCAAATCAGGAGGAACAATCAATATAAATCTGAACCGATCTTCCCTGAATACTCATTCATGTAAAAAGACCTCCTTCTGTCGAATTTCGTACTGATCGCATATAAAATACAGTCTCTACAGCGCCTACATTTCAAATCGGGGGTAACGTATATATGGGAGCTATATCTAAATCTGAACCGATTTCTTCCAAATTTAACAGTGTTCATTCATATAATAAGAAACCTCTTTCTGCCGAATTTCATACTGATCGGATATAAAATAAAATTTTTACAGCGCTTACAAGTCAAATCGGGGGTAACGTATATATGGGGGCTATATCTAAATCTGAACCGATTTTCTCCGAATTTAGTAGTATTCCTTCATGTAATAAGAAACCTCTCTTTGCCGAATTTCGCACTGATCGGATATAAAATAACATTTTTACAGCGCTTATATGTCAAATCGGGGGTAATGTATATATGGGGGCTATATCTAAATCTGAACCGATTTCTTCCAAATTTAACAGAGTTCATTCATGTAATAAAAAACCTTTTCCTGCACGGGGAAAAATCTGCATTTTTGATATGTTTGAATTGAAAGAAAATATATTTAAAAACGATTTTTTTAAATATTTTATATTTGTTAACAAATAAATTTTATTTAAAAATCAAGAAATTTTGTTTGGAACGAATATATTAATATATTAGAACATAATATATTTGCAAACTGACTTTCACAAATAAAATATGTGTTTACCCACAAACAAAGTTATTGCTTAAGAAGCTTTCCAAATATATTTAATTTACAAATATATTTTTTAGACTTTGCTATGTTTTTCGAATTTTTGTTAGTTTTTCCTAGATTTCGTGTTAAACTTTATAGTTAAAGATGTCTTTAGCAGCATTAGCTTTTGTTTCACATCAAAAATTTTAATTTATAAATATTTCAATACATCATTTTTTGTCAATCCATCAATGCAATTTATAGTTACGATTTAAGTTTTAATTGCTTTTTACAAACATAACTTCCGAAAAACAGAAAACTTGTCTTTAAATTAAGACATTGATTCGTTGCCAAAATACATAAATACAAATTAATCTTTGTTTCGGAAATATTACTTCCAAATAAACAAATATTAGAACTGGAACATATTTTTGTTTAGAACAATATCCTCCCAAACATATAGTATTTGTGTGTGCCAAATATTATATATTTGGAGTGTACCCTAAACATTTGTATATTTCAAGCAGAATATGTTTGGGACAATATACTACAGAAGCGATTTTTTTTCAGCGTGTGCCGAATTTCATACTGATCGGATATAAAATAAAGTTTTTACAGCGCTTACATGTCAAATCGGGGCTAACATATATATGGGGGCTATATCTAAATCTGAACCGATTTCAACCAAATTCAATAGGGATCGTCCTTGGGCCAAAAAAAAGATATGTGTAAAGTTTCGTCGAGATCGGACCATAATTGCGACCTGTACTTTGATTACAAGAATACATGCACAGACGGACAGACAGACAGATAGACGGACAGACAGACGGACGGACAGACAGACGGACATAGCTAAATCGACTCAGAAAGTGATTCTAAGTCGATCGGTATAATAAACGATGGGTCTATTTCTTCTCCTTTTGGGTGTTACAAACAAATGCACAAAGTTATAATACCCTGTACCACAGTGTGGTGTAGGGTATAATAATATGCCATTTCTAATGGAGAACAATATCAATGAAATCGCCGCACCGGTACACTAGCAGGACTTGATCCGGAATTTCATCGAAAATCATCTTGAGTGATGAGGACCATTTTCACCTCAGAGGCAACATAAATAAGCAGAATTGTCGCATTTTGGCCTCGAAAAGCCCAAGAATTATTGTCGAGAAGCCTCTCCATCCTCAACATATGACTGTTTGGTGCAGTTTTTGGTTTTTGGTTATTATGCTTTTGTGTGTCCGGCATTAGAAGATATTGATGTGGACGACGTTAAAACAAGACGACAACGATACCATACCCTTTGATCTTTGCCAATAGGTTTAGGTTAGGGTGGCAGCGGCAATTTTTTTTTACAATCTCACATCGACCAGTTTAGGTCCCTAGTGTTACCATGGGCTGAAATGCCCCTCATCGAAACCAACCTGTTTGATATACAAATTAATCGATAGTATGAATATCGGTACTGGAAAGATCTGTTAGGCTGCCTAGAAAGGCCGACCCCAGTATGTCCAGTCGTCGTTTACTCAGAGCAAGGCACTCGCATAGCAAGTGCTCAATGCTCTGCACATCTCCACAGCTTCTGCAAAAGTCATTGGAGTCAATACCCAATATTTTGGCGTGTTCGCCGATCAAGCAGTGTCCCGTCAGAACTGACATTAAGGTAGACAATCTTTGCCTTTCTAGTGCGAGGAGATATTTTGATCTTCTCAGGTCATACCTTGGCCAGATTTGTCTAGCAAACCTGCAGGTGCCGATTTCTGTCCATCTTTCATTGGACTGCCTGATTGCCTCTTTCCTAAGTCGAAGCTTGCACGTAGATAGTGGCGCACCAATATATGCAAATTCTTCGAGAATTTGTAATGTCTTCCCTTTCCTAGCAGTTTCCCGGGATATCCCTATGTCCAGGCACCCATATGAGGTGTATATTAAACTGCTCAGCCATCGAGTTAAGAGATCTGCAGCAGTCGAGGGCTATTTGTGAATTTAGGGATGTGGCCTCCAGAGAATTGATGGCATCCTGGCTGCCCGAGTAAATGACAACGCCAGTGTTGGTTACTATGTGGCGACTCAGCCACTGGGCGACTTCCCATATTGCCATTATTTCGGCTTGATAGACACTGCAGGTATCTGGTAGTCTGTGAGCTATATCCAAATTAAGTTCTTCACAGTGTACTCCGAAGCCAACCTTTTCATCAAGCTTCGAACCATCCGTATAGAAGTGGAGATGGTTTCTATTTCCGGGTATTCTGCCATCCCATTCATCCCAGGCTGGTATCATAGTGATGTAGTTCCTCTCAAAGGTGCGCACCGTTGATATATAGTCCACTCGATCGGTTACCATAGCACTACACTTTGATATCACCATGTGACCGTAGTTCTTGTACCTCCACATTGTTAGGCAGTTTAATCTTATTGCCGCTTTGGTTGCAACTTCTCTCGCCACAATATTAATCGGCAGTATATGGAGTAGGGCTTGTAGAGACTCGGTCGCTGTAGTCCTTAAGGCTCCGCTTATGCTCAGGCAGGCAGTTCTCTGAACCTTTGTTAGTAGGTTGGTGATGAAATCACCATTAGTTTCCTTACGGCAATAAATGACAGGTCAATAATTGCATACATTCCAGGATTACTTGGCCCTACCTAAACTCCAAACGAGTTACTGAACTCTTGTGTATCAGCTGTGATGTGCTGCTGTCCTTCACATTTAAATATGAGTGAGGTGACTTGAAGGTGACATCTGACTTCTAGTATTCCCAAAGTATTGGTAACTTTGCAAATAAATACCAGAGAATACAGTAGTTGCATTGATAGCTCTACACTGCACTTTTGTGGTACTCTTTTATACTCTTTAAAGAAAATAAATTGTAATAAAATGCATATCACTGGAAAGTGTGTGTTTCCAAAGAGGTGCAGGATCATATTATTATATTAAAATCAACTATATTTTGAATGGGTATATATAGTTTTGTTCACCTCTCCCTAATGTACGAATCGTACATGCAAGTGCATAATGCATCAAGTGCGTATAACATGGCACATTAACAGAGGAATTGCATCCATTCGAGTTCATAAACGAGCCAACCGACGACGATGTCGACGATGCCGCCGATGGGAACTGTGACGGTGACTGACGATGTGGTTAATGAATGAATGCGTTGAATGAATGAGGAAATGAGTGACTGACTGACTGAACGTTTATTTTGTAGACGCCGTGCGCCATCATAATGTGCTTGAAATCCTTGTATTATTTATGGAAAATCGACTAACAACAACAACAACAACACGAAGAGCAATTACAACAATAAAACACTACTAGTGTGCTTGTGCAACCAGCCAACCGACCGAACAACACAAAAAGTAATGGATTACTCTTGATTTAATATGCAAAGCGAAGATAAATTGCTGCATTGCTGAAGTACTTCACAACACAACTTCTGGCTTTTTCGCTTTCCTATTATTATGATTATTATTAATATTGTGCTATAATTTTTTTCATGAATTCATTTTTCTCAATAACTGGATCACAAAGGGCTGGCAAGACGGCAAATTTAAGGAGGGCACTCCGACCTACATATACCCGCATTCTCAGATAAAGGAAGAGTTGGCGGATTTTGGCTGATGTAGCCAAGTTTGCTTATTCCCAAAATGTATGAGAGCCTATGGTAGGTAACCTGCTGCTTGGTTGGCAGAACACCAGAAAATAGAAAACATCTCTACTTCTGCACAGATGGTTTGAAGCTTGATGATAAGGCTGTCTTCGGAGTGCACTGTAAGGAACTCAGTCTTGATATAGCTCATAGAGTACCAGATACCTGTAGTGTCTATCAAGCCGAAATTGTTACAATAAGATAAGTCACCAAGTGGCTGATTTGCAACGTAGTGGCCAACACTGGCGTTGTTATTTACTCGGACAGTCAGACTGCCATCAATTCTCTGGAGGCCACATCCCCAAATTCACAAAAAGGCCTCGACTGACGCAGATCTCTTAACGAAATGGCTGAGCAGTTTGACATACACCTCATATGGGTGCCTGGACATAGAGATATCCCAGGAAACTGTAAAGCCGATGAACTTGCTAGAAAGGGGACTACATTACAAATTCTCGAGAAATTTACATATAATAGTACGCCACTCACTGTCCATATGCAAGCTTTAGCTTAGGCAAAAGGCAATCAGTCAGTTCAATGGAAGATGCACGGAAATCAGCACCTGTAGGGTTAGCTAGAAAATCTGGCCAAAATAAGAACTGAGAAGGTTGAAATGTCTCCTCACACTAGACAGGAAAAGACTGTCTGCATTAGTGTCAGTTCTGACGAGGCTCTGCCTGATCGGCGAACACGACAGAAGATTAGGTATTAAGTCCAATGACTTCTGTAGGAGCTGTGGTGATGAGGAAGAGGAGGTGGAGAGCATTGCTTTGCTGCTGTCCCTCATTAAGTAAACGTAGTCTGAATATACAGGGGTATAGGTCTAGGAAGTCTGACAAATCTTTCCGGTACCGATATTCATACTATTGATAACTTTGTGGGTGGCTAGCGAAGAGGAGTATCTGTGCCCGTGGATTCACTAGGAACCTACATGTGGTCTATGTAAGCTGGCTGCCACCCTAACCTAACCTAACCTGCCACTTTCTAGAGAGAGCGGGACACACAAACGCAGAAGGTGTTCTATTGTTCCCTCCCCGTCTTCGTCTCCGCAGCTTCTGCAAAAGTCATTTCGCAAGATGCCGTCCAATAAGGCGATGACCCGTATCCATAACGAAAGCAGAGCGTAGGTGCGTTTGCAGTTTAGGCTGGGCCACATCAGCCTGGAAGAAATGAGACCCTAGTGTGGTGTAGTCTTACGCCTTCTAAAGAGAGCGGGACAAAGAAAGTGTAGTATTGATTTCTCCTCCTCTTCGACTCCGCAGCTTCTGCGACAGCAGAGCGTTGGTGCGTTTGCCGTTAAGGCAAAGCCACATCAGCCTGGAATGTATACAGTTCCTGACTAGTGTTCATCTGTCATCTGTTGCTGTAAGGGCACTATCTCTCAGGAAGAGCTTGCAGGTCGTTAGATGCATGCCCAGTTGCATCTATTCCAGTTCCTCTGTAAGATAGTTCCTAGTGTTGCATGTCCATCTGTTTTGTATTTCCGGATATGCCGCTGTGGCCCGGCACCCATATCGGATCAATATTGAACTGTTCAGACAGTTTTTTAATTCAAGAATACTGTTTCCAGGGACTTTATAGGAGCAGCCTGACTATCAGAGAAAATATTTATGTATACCGAATTTAATCAGCCATTTATTTTCAGCCATTCTGCTACGAGGGCGTTTCCAAAATTAGCCGAAATGACACAGAGATGGCATTACTTGTTTGAAAAAAAAAATACTTTCGTGAAAAGTGGCAACCTTCTTATAAATATGTTTTAAGTTTCAAGGTGCCACGATGTTTAGTTTTTTTTTGCCACTTAAAAGTAAACACGAAATTGGACAACGATATGTAATACAATACTTTCAAAGATCTCAGTCCAACAAATATTTAAACCGAGCTAGATTCTACATTGGTAGATTCTGCTCCTGTGTTTACAACTATAAAATATTGGGTGGTAGAGTTTAAACGGGGCCGTATGAGCTGCAAAGACGCAAAGATCGAAGCTATTGAAAATCGCTGAAAAAAGTGTATCCAGCTAAAAGGAGATTTTGTTGAGAAATAAGGAAAAATTTTCCCACTTTGTTGTTGTTTTTTCGAGGTTAGGTCGGCTAATTTAGGGCAGTCCTCCTAAGAAAGCTACTATTGTACATTAGGCCGATTCGATTTGTGGGGAGGCAAAAAAAAGTCGCCATTGCTCAGTGAAAATCGTATTCTAGGGATCAAAATAAGAAACTTTGCCGAAGGAACCATAGCTCTAAAACGAATTCTGATGTCCCGGAATTTGGGTCGAACTTTTGGGTAGGGGCAAATTTTGAAAAATCCCACTTTGACCCATTTAGAGTGCTCCAATCGAGTCCAAATGTATGACGGACCCCCACTATCTTTGGAGGCCCGACCCACCCATGCCAGTGGCACACCCCGTGGAACCCCCTGGGGGTTCCATACATTTGGACTCGATTGGAGCACTCTAAATGGGTCAAAGTGGGATTTTTTCCGGGACATCAGAATTCGTTTTAGAGGTATGGTTCCTTCGACAAAGTTTCTTATTTTGATCCATAGAATACGATATTTACTGAGCACTTCACTGAGTGGGGGTCGGTCATACATTTGGACTCGATTGGAGCACTCTAAATGGGTCAAAGTGGGATTTTTCCGGGACATCAGAATTCGTTTTAGAGGTATGGTTACTTCGGCAAAGTTTCTTATTTTGATCCCTAGAATACGATTTTCACTGAGCAATGGGCGATTTTTAAATCGACCCGCCCTATTGTACATATATTATTAAATAGAGAAAGAGAACCTTCAATAAAGCTGTCTAGATAGTACAGGGCCATTTGGGCTGGTTTATCCTTGCTGTAGACATGCTGTTGATTGGACAGCAATCTGCGATTTATGAATTTATATTATCGAAGGACGACTATAGTCCTACCTTAGAAGGCTACCATTGTCTATTCATTAACAGATAGAGATCCCTCAATAAAGACGACTAGATCGTGCAGGGCGGTTTCGGTGGATTTGCCCTTGCTGTGGGCATGCTCTTGTTTAGACAGAAACCTGTGATTTATAAATTTATGTTGTCGAAGACCCCCTCTATATCTAGGAAAGCTACCATTGTATCTTCGCTTACAGTGGCAGATCCATTAATAAAGCTGACTAAATCGTGTAGGGCATGCTGTGGTTTGGACAACAGCCTGTGGTCAATTTTTGTCCTAATCTTCTTCTTTTGTCATCCTTCTCTCCCACTGGAGCATAGGGACTCCACTATTCTTCAGTATCGAACTCTGTTATTGGCTTCTCGGGTGATGTCATTCCAACCATAATTTGCTGAGTTTAGCTCATCGGTTCTGTTCTCCTCCATGTATTAGCGGGAGCACCGGGTCGCCGACTACCTTGTGAGTTCCACCTTAATGCTTGCCGTGCTATATTTTTGCAGGGCCTTCCCAGTTTGATTGGTGCTGGTTTTTGTGTAGTTCGGGTTCATAGGTCCACATTGATTATACGACTGGGCCACCAAATGACCGTGGATATGTTTGTTATTGAACGTTTGCAATTTTTTATCAATTTGTTAAGTACTTTTCGAAGTTTCACTAGCTCAGTATAATACCGATTTCACATTGGAATTAAAGATTCTCAGTTTCATATGTGTCGATATTTGGCTTAATCTACAGACATTGTTTAACATGCCAAATGCACCTTTAGCCTTATTTAGTCTGAACACGACATCAAGTTCAGCTCCACTCTTCTTGCTGATAAAGCTGCCAAGATAGTTGAACTTTCTATACATTCGATACAGTAACTGATGGCAATTGATTAATCTTCCCAAGATTTTGAGAAAATAAAAGATAGACTAATCGGCCGACAATCCTTAGCTACTGTATGCGACGGTTTCCCTGCTATTGGATGTATAAAAAATTGTTTTCTCTCCATGTTGATGGCACGTCTGTCGGTCTGCTCAAATCACAGAAATACGAGTAGTTCTTTTAATTTCTGGGTCGTTTGGGATTGACATGAGCTGTGTGGCAAGTAGCGCCGTCCGGTTGAAACCACATATCGCAGGTGTCCACAGCATCTAATTCAGCCCAAAAGAAGTTGGTAATTATTGACCTATAGCGCTCGCCGTTGCCTATGAGGTCAAATCCACAAGTCTCTTCAAGCCCTACTCCATATACTGCCGATTTATATTGTGACTAGAGAAGTTACAACCAAAGCGGCAATCAGGCAGCCCAACGAAAGATGGACAGAAATAGGCACCTGCAGGATAGCTAGACAAATCTGGCCAAGGTATGACCTGAGAAGATCAAAATATCTCCTCGCACTAGAGAGGCAAAGATTGTCTACGTTAGTATCAGTTCTGACGGGGCACTGCTTGATCGGCGAACACGCCAAAAGATTGGGTATTGACTCCAATGACTTCTGCAGAAGCTGTGGAAGAAGTGGAGAGCATTGAGCACTTGCTATGCGACTGCCCCGCTCTGAGTAAACGACGACTGGACAGATCTTTCCAATACCGATATTCGTACTATCAATAAATTTGTATATCAAACAGGTTGGTTTCGATGAGGGGCATTTCAGCCCGTGGTAACACTAGGGACCTAAACTGGTCTATGTGAGTTTGTAAAAAAAGAAAATACGGCTGCCACCCTAACCTAAAACCTAAAATCCAGAAGAAAAATCCAAAATCCACACCAACCAGTGACTTTCCGGATGTTTTGGACGTTATGTTCCGCGAGTTGTTGAACGCTATATCCGTCCATGGTGATCTGGCAAAATAGACTGAATAAATGACAGCCAATTCGACTTTAACATTATGACCGCTATTAACTGTCAAAGTTCGGAATCCTCTTTGGAAGACCGTATATACTTATAATATCTAAAGTCACACCTTTGATGTGTTACACTTTTCAACAGTAACAAATAGTATATACCATCTACTCTGTAGGGTAAATGTACAAACAGCAGAAGGCCGCACGGTCGACAATAAGAAATAAAGAGAAAAAATGATTAAAAGCCCTAGAATGAAAGTGATTTTTGTTCTTTGGCATTTCTTAATTAAATGTTGATTATTGAGTGACCGGCCGACCGACTGAACGTACATATAAACGAAAGTCGAACACAAAGCCAAAGGTAATTTTCTGGAAATTCTATTTTGGGGAGAAATGCGAGAATACAATATAATAGCACAAAACCCCCACAAACGTCCACAACTGAAGACTGATAATAATGTTTTCTTAAATATGTATGTTTCAATGTTAAAATAACAAAAACCCTGAATTTTTTATTCAATAGTCGGCACTGAACCGCTCAGCCCCCCTGACACTGTATGGACACCATAATGGAGGAGCTGTGGAGGAGCAGCGCTGTGGAGAAGCAGCAGAGGAGTAGTTTTTGTTCGTAGAAGAAGTGAAAAGAAAGACCTTAGTTTGCAGTACAGCAGTCGATAGACATAATAAAAAGTAGACACACCGACTAAAGGAAAGACGGAGAGAGAGAGAGAGAGCATTTTTGTTCGTACAAATGAAATATACAATTTTTCATTATTGTAATTGAAACATGGTCGGGTACTAGTACATATTTCAAGGATACTTTATTTATTTCATTTTCTTATTTTTTTTTTTTTGTTTTGAAGATTTTACTTACAAAATTCAAAGAGCAAATTGCAAAGCAAACATTGTCTGTTTTAAATCAACTTAAAAGTATTTTCTGTACAACTTCAATCAAAGTCTTTTAGAAAAATACAAATTATGTATAAAGGCTAAATGAAACCTAGCATGCACTAAGAGTTTTTAAAGCTTTGCAGACAACTTAATTGGCTCCAACCAATTAGAACGGGGCAAAAATGAATTAATGTTGCGATGGGTGAGTGAAATTAACGCCGTGGGATTTTTATATTAATACATAAATTCTAAGAAGTATTTTTCTTGTGAACACTTTAAGAATAATTGCATCTTTGTGAACAAAAATAAATACGAGATTCTAAATGAAATATTGCATTAAAGAAGGTCGTATGCAAAGAAAATAAATTTATAAAGAAGTTCCGTCCAGTGACGAACGAATAGAAATTTGATTTCAGCGAGTGATTTTTTGGTGTATTTTAAGACCGATTTTCGAGATTTTTTTGTAATTATCACATTTAGAAAATTAATATCGATCGTTAAGTACCAAAAAAGTCCAAAAAAAGACTCCAGAAAACTTTTTTTTCACGTTTAAAAATCATTTCTATTCGTTCGTAACTCACGCAAATGTAAACAAAGGCACGACGGAACATCTGTACAATCGAATGTCTGTGGTCGTATGTACTTTATTGGAGGAGTGTAATAAATCGACCTAAGACCAGGGTTGCCATAAAACTTTTGTGCCAGAAAAGGAGGACATTTGTGACTTTTACAAAGAGAGTTTGAAACATTCGGAGGACATTTAAAGAATACAGTAATTGGATATAATGAGCATTCTACTATGATCAACAAATAAAATTAAAAACCCGTAAGGATAGTCTAAAGTCGGGCAGAGCCGACAATGTGATACCGTACAACACCCCATCGGAGCAGAATAAGAAGAAATATTGTCAAGTGTTATAAAATCTATTTTTAATGATTTGTCCAACACTTAGATGCCAAATCGGAGGAACATCTACATGAAGGATATATCTAAATCTTAACAGATTTTCTTTAAATTGGCTAGGCTTGTACTTGGGTGCTACATCTAAATCTGAACCGATTTACACCTAATTCGACCTTGTATCAAGAATCTACATTCTGCTTAATTTCAAAGTGATTGGATATAAAGGTTTTTCCAACAAGAGGTGTTATTTTGAATCATCCGGTATTTCGGTAGCTGTCACTTCTGAAGCTTTTATTCTTTGGCATTTGACAAGTAGAAACTACGCCATTACTAACAAGTAAAAACGTTAAGTTCGGCCATGCCGAATCTTATATACCCTCCACCATGGATAGCATGCGACCTCACAAAATAACTCAAACCTAAAGAAAATAACACCGAAAACACAAAAAATATAGTATATGAGAACAGTAGGAATCACAACAAGTTAGATGCTATATATGGGTGCTATATCTAAATATGGACCGATATGGCCCATTTGCAATCCCAAACAACCTGCAACTATAAGAAGTATTTGTATCAAATTTGATCAACCTAGCTCTATTATTGTGGACCGTAGCGTGATTACCACAGACGGATGGACGGACGGACGGACAGACGGACATGGCTAAATCGTCTTAGAATTTTACGACGATTAAGACTATATATACTTTATGGGGTCTCAGATCAATATTTAGAGGTGTTACAAACGGAGTGACAAAATGAATATACCCCCCATCCTATGGTGGAGGGTATAAAAATGGAACGATACACGATCATCGAACGATACAAAACGATCGAACAAAAAAACGATACGAACGATGCAAAATCATCTTGACTGATGAGGCCCATTTCCACCTCGGTGGCTACGTCAACAAGCAAAATTGTCGCATCTGGGGCTCGGAAAACCCAAGAGTTATTGTTGAGAAGCCTCTCCATCCTCAACGTGTGACTGTTTGGTGCGGTTTATGGTCCGGCGGGGTCAATGGACCTTACATTTTCAAAAATGAGGTTGGATCAACAGTTACGGTGAATGGATTGCGCTATCGAGATATGATTAATGATTTTTTATGGTCGGAGTTGGATGGTATTGATCTGGACAACGTTTACATTCAACAAGACGGCGCTACGTGCCACACAAGCAACGAAACCATTGCTCTGTTACGGGAAATGTTTCCGGACCGTGTTATCTCTCGAAGAGGTGATCACAATTGACCACCGAGATCTTGTGATTTACCACCTTGCGACTTCTTCCTTTGGAGCCACGTGACAGATAAGGTCTACACCAACAGCCCAGCGTCGATTCAAGACCTCAAAGATAGAATTCGTGAGGCTATCGAGGGCAAAGGGCAGACATTTTGCGATTTGGTTATGGAAAAGATATGGTCCTGTAAACGTGGTCGTGGTGGCCATTTGGTTGATGTTTGTTTTTCATTATTAACGGCATACCTACCTCTTTATTATGAAATAAACATCCGATCATTTATCTCAAAAAATGACATTTTTCTTTGAATACCAAAATAACACTTCTTGTTGGAAAACCTATTATTTGTATGTGTCAAATATTATATATTTGGAGTGCACCCTAAAAATATATATATATGTATATGTTCAAGCAGAATATGTTTGGACAATATACTACAGAGGCGATTTTTATTCAGCGTGTACCGTTGTTCGTGTGAAGTTTCCGGTAATAAATAAACCATAGTGACAAATGTTCACCCCGATCAGTTGAAATTTGTGGTCTCTGTGCCATTAAGAAGTCAAATCATCGGAGTCTTTATATGGGGGCTATATCAAACAATGGACCGATACTACCCATTTTCAATCCCAAGTTACTTGCAGCTAACAGAAGTATCTGGCCCAAATTCCTGTTATCTAGCTCAATTATTGTAGATTGTAGCGTGATTATAACAGACGGACGGACTGACAGACAGAAATCTTAGAATTTTACGGCGATTAAAAATATATACACGCTGAAAAAAATCGCTTCTGTAGTATATTGTCCCAAACTTATTCTGCTTGAAACATATATATGTTTCGGGCACACTCTAAATATGTAATATTTGGCACAAACAAATATTATACATATAGGGTGATCCAAGTACAGATACTTTTTTCAATAGCCTTTTTTTGACAGATCACGTGTGAGTCGTGTCATGCTGTCATGTTATTTTTCTTAAGTATTGTTTGGCATTTCATCATGGAAAGACTTACGCCTGAACAACGTTCACACGTGTCATTCGCCAGTTACCAGTCGAAATGCTCGAACGAGTCATCGAAAATTGGACTCAACGGATGGGCCATCTGAGACGTAGCCGCGGCCAACATTTGATAGACATAATCTTCAAAAAATAAATGCCAAAGAATGTTTTTTCAAATGATAATAAACATTCCCCAGTCAATTTGAATATTCTGTTTTTTTTTTCTTTAAAAAAGTAGGCAACCTCGAAATGGATCATCCTATATATTTGGGTAGATATTCTTCTAAACAAATCTTTGTTTTCATCAAATTATTTTTTATTTGGGACTATTATTTCCGAAATACAGATTTATTTGCATTCAAGTATTCAATTCAATATATCGATACATTACTTAACTTAATGCAAGTTTTAAGGTTTTATGTAATTTAAAGTTATTTTTTTAGAAATTTTAAATGTTTGTAAAATTTCGTTATAATTGAAATCGTATAATCTTGCATGTCTATTAATTGTTGGATGGATTGACTAGAAATGTTGACTTGGAGAAATAAATAAAAAAAGAAAAAATAGAGCTTTAAACAAAAGTTAATGTAATTTTTAACTATAAGACATAACTAAAAATTAAAACTGTAATTCGTAAAATTAAGCAAAGTTTTTAATTAATTTAAATAAAATACATTTGAAGAGATTTCTAAATAATAATTTTATTTGTTTTTTAAAACATATTTTTTTTTAGAAGTATAATTCGCGATTTGCTCCGTGTAATTTTAAAAATCTAAGTCATCTTTGACTTTTTTGAGAAAATTCTTTTTGATAAAATTATGTCCAGCTAGTCTGATGCCGAATCCACCCTTAGCTCAATTTATGTGAAAATGGAGAAAACAAACAGTTCATTTAGTAAAGTCGAAACAGGTACATTCAGGCGATGTGAGTTTTGTAAAATATATATAACTAGCTGAGCCCGGTGCGCTTCGCTGCCCATGTCAAAATTAGCGCTGTAGAAACTGTATTTTATATCCGATCAGTACGAAATTCGGCAGAAAGAGGTTTCTTATTACATGAAGGAATACCGCAAAATTCGGAGAAAATCGGTTCAGATTTAGATATAGCCCCCATATATATGTTACCCCCCATTTGACATGTAAGCGCTGTAGAGACTGTGTTTTATATCCGATCAGTACGAAACTCGACAGAAACAGGTTTCTATTTTACATGAATGAGTATTCAAGGAAAATCGATTCAGATTTATATATAACCTCCATATATATGTTCCTCCAGATTTGGTTACAAAGCGCTATAGAAGTTGTACTTTACTTCCGATCATTACAAAGTTCTCCAGAAAAATGTTTCTCAATTTAGGAACGCATATTGCTTAATTTAGCGATTATCGGTTCAAAATAAGATATACATACACACACACCACATTTACCAATTATTCGCAATGACCCTTATCGCATTGTTAGGGAGGTGTAGGGTATTATATAGTCGGCCCCGCCCGACTTTCTGCCTTTCCCTACTGGTATTAGTAATAAATTCACTGAATGAAAAAATACCGAATTCAGTGGAAAGTCCAGAAAATAGAAATGTATACTTATAAAATTTCCAAATTCTTGTTTCATTGGTCATGCATCACATTATCATATTGCGATTGTATTGGAGTGAGCAGCTGTAATTATCGCATACCGAGCATTTTTGTTCATGTATTTTCCATATAATACTTGCAAGATATATCAAAATATGGGCTGTGCCACGTCCACTGGTCCTATTCCGCCCATTTGTAAGCCAATCACGTAGACTGCTACCAGATACATATACGCAAAATTTCAACACTCTCGCTAACAAAATGAGCAAGATAATTCAATTTCAAAATTTGGCTTATATGGGCCCACGCCCATTGCTCAGATCCCGCCAATTGTTGGAACAATCACGTGGACTGTCACCAGATACATATGTACAACATTACAGCACTCTAGATAAAAAATTGTGCAAGATATATCAATTTCGAAATTTGGCTTATAGGGGCGGGGTCACGCCCATTGGTCCGATCCCGCCCATTTTTTGACCAATTACGTAGAATGCAACCATATATATATATACAACATTGCAGCACTCCCGCTAGCAAATTGTGCAAGATATCAAAATTTGGTCTATGTGGGCGGGGCCACGCCCATTGGGCCGATCCCGCCCATTTTTGGACCAATCACGCAGACTGCCACCATATACATATACACAAAATTACAGCACTCTCGCTAACATATTGTGCAAGATATATCAATTTCAAAATTTGGCTTATATGGGCGGGGCCAAGCCCATTTGTCCGATCCCGCCAATTTTTTGACCAATTACGTAGAATGCCACCAGATACATATACGCAACATTGCAGCACTCCCGCTAGCAAATTGTGCAAGATATCAAAATTTCAAAATTTGGTCTATGTGGGCGGGGCCACGCCCATTGGGTCGATCCCGCCCATCTGTGGACCAATCACGTAGACTGCCACCAGATACATATACACAAAATTACAGCATTCTCGCTACTAAATTGTGCAAGATAGCTCAATTTTGGGTTATATGGGCGGGGCCACGCCCTTTGGTCAGATCCCGCTCATATTTAGACCAATCGCGTAGGCTTCCACCAGACACATATACACAAATTTACAGCACTCTCGCTAACAAATTGTGCAAGATATCTAAATTTCTAAATTTGGCTTATATGGGCGGGGCCACGCCCATTCGTCCTATCCCGCCCATTTTTGGACCAATCACGTAGATCGCCAACGGAAATATATGCACAAAATTCCAGCTCTCTCGATAACAAATTGTGCAAGATACCACATTTTTAAAAATTGGTTGTATTGGCGGTGCCACGCCCATTGGTCCGATCCGGCCGATTTTTGGACCAATCACGTGGACTGCCACCAGATACATATGTACAACATTACCGCACTCTAGCTAACAAATTGTGCAAGATATCACATTTTTAAAATTTGGCTTATATGGGCGGTGCCACGCCCATTGGTCCGATCCGCCCATTTTTTTTACCAATTACGTAGAATGCCACCAGATACATATACACAACATTGCAGCACTCCCGATAACAAATTGTGCAAGATATCGAAATTTCAAAATTTGGTCTATGTGGGCGGGGCCACGCCCATTGGTCCGATCCCGCCCATTTGTGGACCAATCACGTAGACTGTCACCTGATACATATACACAAAACTACAGAACTCTCGCTAATAAATTGTGGAAAATATTTCAATTTCAAAATTTGGCTTGTATGGGCGGGGCCACGCCCATTGGTCCGATCCCGCCCATTTTTGGACCAATCACGCAGACTGCCACCATATACATATGTACAACATTACAGCACTCTAGCTAGCAAATTGTGCAAGATATATCAATTTCAAAATTTGGCTTATATGGGCGGGGCCACTCCCATTGGTCCGATCCCGCCCATTTTTTTCCAATTACGTAGAATGCCACCAGATACATATACACAACAATGCAGCACTCTCGCTAGCAAATTGTTCAAGATATCGAAATTTCAAAATTTGATCTATGTGGGCGGGGCCACGCCCATTGGGCCGATCCCGCCAATTTTTGGACCAATCACGTAGACTGTCACCAGATACATATACACTCAAATACAGAACTCTCTCTAATAAATTGTGGAAAATATTTGAATTTCAAAATTTGGCTTATATGGGCGGGGCCACGCCCATTGGTCCGACACCGCCCATTTGTGGAAAATTCACATTATCTGCCACTAAATGCATACACAAAAAATTTCAGCACTCTAGCTAAAAATTTTTCTCAATACCAAAATTTTACCCATATGGGCGGGTCCACGCCCACTTGATATATCGAAAATTCAAGTACCCTATTTTCAGCACCCGCTTCACATGTACATTCTGTGAAAATTTCAAGATGATCGGTCTAGCCGTTTAGACGTCTATACGGAACAAACAAACAAACAAACAAACCCACAAACAGACACTCTCTTTTATATATATAGATTTGGAATATTTAGAATTTAAAAATGCAATGCTAAAAAAAATGTTTTGGCAACAAAACTCAGAAGCACAGAGAACTTTTGTCGGATGTGCCATTGCACTTATAACCCTATACTATACAATGGTGATTTCGATTCTGGAAAAAATGTTGCCCGTCGACGCGAAATTCTGAAAAGTATTTGCCCTTTTTAGGTGAAACTGATGCACCCTTCGAAATAAGCTTCTATTTCAAAATTTCAAAATGTGGTATAAAAGTCTAGTTATCGGGAAATCGTTTTCATCACCATAATATATTAAATCTTGCATAAATATTAATTTTTTCATAATTTTAAAAAATAAGTTTTATAATTAACTCTACTACTCACCAGCCTCAGTATCGTTGAAAAATATCGGTTCAATGTTCACATTAAATTCACAGGGTTTCTTTAAGACACCCTCACGTATGTGAATACCCTTAGCATTATTGGGACCACAACGTACAGAAAATCTAAAAGAGAAAAAAAAAACAGAAAGACGAGTTAATGACTTAATTACTAAATACTCGGACATACATATTTAAAAAGTAGCATCCATCAAATGACGTTTGCAGTTTAAAAGAAATTGTAAATAGGAATGCACACACACACGCACATACATACATACCTTAACATATTCTCGGCAGCCTTATCATGTTCCAGCAAATGCTCAAAAGCCTTCTCAACATTCAAAAGTCCACTGCCTTGAGCAAAAGGATCAACATAACCCAATTTAGTGGCAGTAGCACAAATGGCACGTTTTATGCTAAAGGGTGAATATGCAATGTTACGTTGCTTCAGACCCGAGATGAGTAAAGCTAGAAAGAGTAACGAGAAAAAAAAACGACAAAACAAGAATAAAGTCAATGTAAACAAATAGACAAACAACAAATGAAATGGCCCGGAATGAAGGATGTTTATTCAAGTGTTACATTATTCTACTCTCTGTGCTTAACTAACTAACTACCACTCTTACCTATAGCTCCGGCAACGTGAGGTGCTGCCATGGAAGTGCCATTCATAAGAACGGATTTACTCATTGTGAACTGTGGCACTGAGGTAATAGCCCCGCCGGGAGCACACACAGTCACGCCTTGGCCACCATCTATGCAGGGATCCCGCGAAGTCCAGGTATAGACATTACCCGGCAGCTTTTCACGTAACGCATACTCGGCTTCCATCATTTGGGGCGAAACGTAGGCGCCCACACCAATGCAACTGGGCTGTGAGATATCTGGTGGCGTGCCCACCGTGCACAAAGCTGGACCATGATTGCCGGCCGAGGCCACCCACACTACGCCATACTTATTAACAACTTCGCTCATGAGTTCTCCAATACGACTGCAAACATGGACCGGGAAAGAGGGGAAACAAAAGCAAAGCAGAAGACACCAGCAGCAATGAGAAAACTATTTTTGTACATTTATCCCAAAGGAAGTGTTTAACATTGGATAAAATACTTTTGAAATTTCCTTTGTATTCTGTTGTGGTCGTTTGTTACAAAAGTATAACTGTTGTAAGGCTACGAGTACTGCAATATTTGTTGCTACTATGTGTTGGTTTGGTTGGTTTGTGTTCGAGTTGGAATAGCGCTCCGAGGAGTAGGAAAAGGAAACACACAAAACAGAAAAAAATACAACAAAACATTGAAGTAAAAAGTGCAGTCAACGAGAAACAAACAATTACCTTAAGTAAGGTTTTCTTTTTCTACGTCGTTTCCTATCAATTGTTTCAGGATATCTAGATTTATTTCATTAGTTGCAGTTGCAGTTTCAGTGTTGTTGTGGTTATTGTAGTTATTGTTGCAAAAGAATTCAAAGGAAATTTCATAATAATATTTTTTTTTGTTCGTTCATTTGTTTCTATGTGTTAATTCGCATTAAACTGCAAAATAGAAAAGAATGTTATAAAATATGAACTTTACCCGCAATTGGACCAATGGGAGTGTTCGCCATAACTCATATTGATAACGTCAACTTTTCGTCCGGTACGACAAAGTTCCATAATTTTCATCATTGCCCGCACGAGACCAGTGCCAGTCTCCATAGAGCCCAAGCGGCCATCGCCAATGGTCATAGAGACAATTTTGGCATTGGGAGCACAACCATCGAGATCTTTGGAAGCATGATTGCCACTGGCAATGGAAGCCACATGAGTGCCATGGGAAGCTGTAAATGAGAGGAGGGGAAAATAAAGCATTTATTAGAGTTGCGTAAACGATACAAATAGTTGATAAAAACTATATTAAATCATTAGACTAATGATTTTATTACTTTCTTGTAAAACATATTTCTATCAAAGAGGAGTTAGACCTCTTAGAAAATTGCCATTTTTTATTTTTATACCCTTACTTTAATAGACGTGGATATACGAGTGCTCGTACAGCACTGCTCAATACATTTTCAACTACAGCTGCCATGAAACATATAGAGGTGATACTTGGAAAATAAAAGTTTTATAATTTAAGCTTAAATTAAAAAGTAATCAATAACTCCGGGCAACAAAAACAAAATTTTTTCTTGGGTTTCCGTTTTAATGCAAAGATTCTGATGCTAGACAAAAAAAAACTCAAAAATGTTAATTCTTAGCTTTAAAAGTTTGCTTTTTCAGTTTAACATCGATAGGAATGTTTTTAAGTAAAAACTTTGCTAAATTAGTTACAAATTTTTAAATTATCGGTTCTGTTCTCTAGCAAGGTGATTTGATATCACGGCGATTTTAAAATCACCGGCTACTTACAATCACTGTTGGAGTTCGAAATCGCCCGGTTTATTATTCATAGCCTCCCCAAAAAGATTGTCGAATTATGTTCGGGTGATTTCGAACTCCAAGTGTTGTTAAGTCGCCGGTGATTTTAAAATCACCGTGATATCAAATCGCCGTGTTTACAGAACAGACCCGTATGCATCGCTTTTCTTTGGAATGTGCTCATTTTATTCATAACCAATCAGACTTTACGATAAAATCATAATATATAATGGTAGCCGTTCGCCGCATTATTTGCCGGACATCAGTCCGTTATCACGAGTTTTGGCATTCCCTCCTAGCTAATGACCAAAGATGCATAACTTTGTCTGAGCAAATAGATGGCTCTACGTTCTGCACAGTGAATGAGGTAGCCCCATACGGATTATGGGCGATCGCAATAGCTTGCCAGATATCATACTCGTGTCGCCTGGTTTGATAAATGACGTCACTGGAATCATACCTCCCCATAATCCTCGCCATATATAGACCAGCTGATTTCATCATATCTGAACGCGGTATTTCCTGAATCAATGGAAAGCGGACTGGAACGGGTTCAGAGAATTCACCAACTGCAGCTTCAGCGAACTACCCATCCCCTCAGATGTTCGGGTAGCTGAGAAGAAATTCCGAGGCAGCAGCCGCTTGCTCTATCCCTGCTGGTCGAACGACCTAATTTCCCAGCAGATGCAGCGGGACTCGCAGATGAGGCGGGACTCGCAGATGCGGCGGGACTCGCAGATGCGGCGGGACTCCCAGATACGGCGGGACTCGCAAATGCAGCGGGACTCGCAGATGCTGCGGGTCTCAGATGAGCGTGTTGAAAGTCGTCGTTCTAACACCGCGTATCCTAGAATCAGGGAACTGAATATAGAAATCAGTAGGAAAGTCAACGAATATAAGCGGAATAAATGGTTGGATCATTTGAGGTAGTGCAACTTAAGTTCCGTTATTATGTGGGCAACGATTAAGTCACTCTTGAATCCAGACAGGAAAGACTACCGGACGGCAGTCACATTTGGTGCCATCACTGTGACTGAGCCAAAGATGTGCGCGCGTTATTTTAAACGTTATTTTATAGAGCACCCCGTGAGTGACACACCATTTACAGTTAGAGAAGTTGCAGATGTTATCCGTAGCGCTAAGCTCCGACGTATCCTAAGATTTTGTGAACTAGTTTTAGTAATAATAAATAGATTTAGATTGTTGTTAAATGTAAATATGAACGTCCTATTACTACATTGGCAACTATACATGCATTAAAAATGTCAACCATCGATTTTTAATAAAAAAAAATTGGGTACAATATGTGAAAACCCCCCAAAACAAAATCCTGCGCACGGCCATGTACGCTTTTTAATAGGTCCAGTATAAAGTATATATTTTTAAATTTCAGCCAGATAATTGAAATATGTGTTTTCTAGAGTGTCAAGAAGTGTCATCGATGGGGACTAGAGATGTCAAACGGGATTGGTTTTCACAAATCCCGGGATTCGGGATTTTTAAATTGCGAATCCAGGGAACCCGGGATTTTTTCGGGATCCCGAAATTGTTCGATATCACGGGATTTCGGCATAAATCGGGATTTTCGGAATCCCGAAATTGTTCGATATCCCGTTATTTTCGGGATAAATCCGTTTTTTTAAATCTTAATAATGTGATATTTCGAAATGGAATACAAACATTTTAGTTCAGTTTTAATTTAATTTAAATTAATTTAAATAAGGATAAAAACAGCTAAAGCATACATAATTTTTTGTTAAAAACTACTAACTTTTATTAAAATATTTCACAACATCTTTGCTATGAATCCAATCCAATTTCAGTTCGTCGTTTGAATTATTATTGATGTTAGGTTAGGTTGAATAGAGGAGACGTTTAAAACGTCTCATGTCCATGGACATACACTTAAGCCAGTGGTTCGGCCTGTTGTGCGCTCCTTATTTATGATTTTCATACCCCACGGATTACAGAAAATCGGTACTAGACACGTATTTTCTCAGTATCTTCCAGTCATATCCTCTGAGATGAGTCAAGTCTGACAATATGTCGGAACCGAAATATCGGGATCTTGCATGTGTGAAAGCTGGGCAGTGACACAGAAAATGTTCTATCGTTTCGATGTTTTCCCTGCATGCCATGCACTCGTCGTTTTCTGCTAGTCCTATGCGATGAAGATGTGCCTGTAAGCTTGAGTGTCCCGTTAGAACACTTATCATCTTACTAATCTCGATCTTGTTTAGTTTCAGAAAACTACTGGTTTTCTTCTCATTTGGGTCACCCCACAGTATCATTGCAGTTGCTCTATTCCACACAGTTTTGTGAGCCATCACTGCCCAGTGCTTCAACTCATCCTTCGTGGCTTCGAAAGGTTTCCAATTTTCCAAGTTTGTTACTCGAAGTTCTCTGCCCTTTGAAGCCAAGCTGTTTGCTCGTTCATTTCCAATCACTCCGTTGTGTCCCGGTACCCAGAAAATACGCAGTTGACCATGGACTGAGTAATAATTAATCGTTCTTTTACAGTCTAACATTGATGTTACAATTTTCTATCATTAAAGCACGAAAAATATTTTTTTCAACTTGAGAAATCAGTTTGACTAATTCCGTTTTTATGGGACCAAATCGATTTGTCGATCCATATCAGATCTTATGTCCTTGTTTTAAGTTTACTTATTTATAATATATATATTATTTATAATATATATATACTTTGTAATTCTTCTCCAAATTTCTAATTTTTTCACCGGATTATGTCAATGTATTTTGATGTTAACAATGTGCTTCATTAGTTTACATTTTCGACAGAGATTATCCATCTTTATCCCGGGATTCATTTTAAAAAATCCCGGGATTTTCAGGATCGGGATTTCCCGTTTGACATCACTAATGGGGACCTTTATATGGGGGATATACCAAAACATGGAACGATATGCCCCGTTTTCATTAGGGATTGTCCCTAGTATAAGAAATGCCTATGTATGTACCAATCTTCCTGAGGACAATGATCTTTTAATAATGACAATATTAGACTGAATTTCGAAAGATGTTACGTCGCTGAATCTGAATATATCAGAACAACTCTACCAATTCACGATTTTGAGTTATGTTAAGTAAGATTCATGTCTCAGATTTTGGTTTTTGGTAATATTTGCTGTTATACTATGACTCATTGACTCAATACGTCAAGGACCGATTATATAAAGCTCAAATATCGAGACCATTTATGGGAAATCCGGCCTTAAATTTTTAAAAAAAAATAATTTAAAAAACAGTTTTCAAATGAGAAAACGTTCAATCAGAGTGATCGTATTAAAAGTCGATATCTCATAAAAGGTGTTGAAATTTGAAAATCAATTTCTGAAATATTGAATCTAACCTAAAATATTACCAACAATTTTGCATTTTTCAAAATATAATTGACTATATTCATCCTGCGGCAACTACAGACTGTTTTCAGTATTTAATTTGAAATAAGTAAAATAATTGTCGTTGCCATAATCGTATTCATATTTTTTTTTCAAATGAATATTCATATATAGAGCACATTACTTACAACACATTCCGACAATTTCCAAGACATCTCCTTCGTCATGAACATTAACCGAAATCGACAAATAATCATCGACATTCTTGATCTCATGTGTCTTTGTGAATTCTCCGATATGTAAAGCTTTTTCTAAATCACCCTAAAAGAAACACAAAAATAAAATTTAAATATAATACGAGTGATTAGCATATTTATCCATTATTGTTGTACCTTTTCAGTGATATCAATGACCGCTTGCCATCCATTTTGAGTTGGATATAAAATACAATCAAAAGCGGTTTTAATATCGGGATAATATTTCTCATAGGCATTGAGCATTTCTAAAGTATTATCTAAATCTTCTTTGCAAAGTTTTTTATCCCAAGATAACTTGGAAGTATCTATAATGAAAGTGTATAATAAAGATAATAAGATGATTTTATGCTGAACGTTAATATTCGACATAGGGAACTTACCTGGATTTTGTGCTTCAAATTCATTTATTTTCCTTGAGACTTCAGCAATGGCAGTTTTGTGTGGGCCATCCCACTCCTTAAGTTTGCGTGCATTTGTCAGATTTTCTCGTACCTTGGAAGGACATAGATCATAGAAGCGTTTAAGGCCCAAACGGAATTCACCATTAGCGGCAGTGTTATTGGCAACCATTTCGGGAGTCAACTGGAAACATAAAAAAGGAAATGGATTGTAATGATGGTATGTCCTGTAGCTTTGTACACTATACTAAGGTTATCGATGCTATCAACACCTGGAAAATTGGTCCTTTCGCCCCAGTCTTTATACTATCCACATAAATGGAACAAATGGTAGTAGTATGAATAGGTCATTGCAGTAAGTCATGAAAAAAGTCTGTAATGACTAGTGATTTGTGAAAAATTGGTACTCTCCGCACAACTTCAATTCCAAACGACTCTTCAATATCAAGAGAGTACTGTCTTTGGAAGAGAGAGTCTTTGAAATGGTACTGTTCCCGAAGTAGAGGGTAGTGTTTTTGAAGGAGAACGTGCTCTATCTGAAGGAGTGAGTATTGTATCTGAAGAATAGTCCTTTAGGCCTTTCTCTTGGTTGAAATATTCGAAGTGAACGGAAATTTTCTTGTTATTGAGATATTTAAGTATTTCAAATAGTTTCAACTAATTGATGGGATGATTGACGATAAAATTGTCTTCCAATTTCATGAAAATCCAATCCGGACTTGGAATTCCTTGGCAAAGATATTCTACATGGCGGTATAAAAATGCTGTTAGCTTTTTCACCTGTCGTGCGCCATATTTTAGAATAGTAAAAAATTACCTGGTCACCCCACCACCAAATGCTAATTAAACAATTTAATTTATGGTTTGTTGCTACGAGTGCACATTTAACACTTTATCTAAAGCAACAAATTATAATACCAATTAAACAGGTCTATCGCACTCACCTTCAGTTGTCTGCCGGAGAGGCCGGTGACAAAGCCTTTGTCATCTGCTGTCACCTTTTTGGTCACATTTACATCACCACAGCCCGTGCAGTCGAAGCGTTCAATGACCTTTACCGTTTTCCCATCGCACAGAGTCTGAAAGGAATAAAAACAAATTATCATCAAATATATATGCTGTATACTCGTATATTCAACATAAAATAACCATAAAAACGCATGATACATGAGGACGAACACAAGTGTATATGTGTATTGACAAATTCAGATTCTAACCTCGAGACCGGTTGCTCGTGGATCCACTCCAGAATCAAAGATTGCAATGGTAACATCTCGCCCATCATATTCGGGATATTTTTGCAGGAAATTCACAACACCGGTTTCGGCCTTAGGCACAAGTGCACCTGTAGGAAAAGGGGTTTCGACGACGCCACTTAATTTGGTCATTGTTGTTGTTGAATGGAGCTGCTGCTGAACTTCTGGCAATTCTTCTAAAATGAAGGCTGGAATTTGTTTTTCTTCAGGTGTGGTTGATCGAAGCCTTCTTGTTGAGCAGAGAACACCACGTTTTATTCTTCCTGTATTTTCGTAATGAAATTGCAGTTTTTTGTTAAGTTTATTGTTAATACAAAAGATTTGCAATCAATTCCCACTAAACAATAAATCCAACTGTCATTTCTTGCATGAAATTGCGAATTGTGGACAGTGTTGCCGCTGCCGATTTATAAAAGTAGGGATTATTTACAAAAAAAATGGGACTCAAGTTCTTTAATGTATAAAATAACAAGTTCTAACACGTTCTGATTTTAAAGTACAACAAAAAATAATTAAAAAACGAGAGGAAGTAATAATTAAATTTCACAATACATTTCCAAATAAAATCAAAATTAACAGGGCACACAACTACCACCACCGACAAATAAGGGGAAAATTGCCACAACAATCCTACAACGGTAACACTGATTGTTGTTTTTGTTTAGCCCATTATCCAAACAAAAGCTCAATGCTATGAAATGACTACCTAAAGTTGCCACCACATGCTAAGTTTCTGCTGTCAGAATGTGTCAAAACAATCTGGCCATCTGACAGAAACAGCTGTTTTTGGTTTTCTACTTTTCGGCTGAGCATTTGTGTCGGATTATTCTGTGATTCCCGAGAAAATTATAAATAAAATCGATCTAAAATGTGGTTTGAAGTCTTACCCTCGGCTGTCATCATCACCGTGGCCATGTCCATTCCCACATATGCTATGTATGGCATCCACAAGCTAACACTGGGCAATGTGAGTCTCCGCTGACAAAGCAATTCGACATCGCCAACAATCTCCAGTTGTTGGTTTCCCAAATTCTTATATAATCGGAAATTATGTTGAATAGATTTGCATCTTCTCAACATTGTTGTACGAGGAAATCTTTAAAGGATGATGAGGACGACGCAAATTTGCTTTTGGGAAAATATTTTTTCTAATAATTCAATTTCTTTCCTCTCTTTTTTCAGGCCTATCGTCGTAATTTGGATCAGCGTTTCGATCGTGTTATGTATTTGCGCGACAGACGACTAACCGACAATCCCTATCTTATGAATGTAAGTGTTGATTATGCTGTGTTCTTGTTTAGAAAAAAATGTGTTCGATTGTAATATTAGCGGCAAAGTATCACAAGAGTGCTGACAATAGGAAATTTGAAAATTGTTATTTGGGAAAAGTGGTTTTGTTTGTGAATGTAATTGTTAAGAACATGCCAATCAATAGATGAACGAGTTAGAAAGTTCAGTCGGGTAAACCGACTTATGAATACACTCACCTTGAGTCGCAAAAAAAAGTGCGTAAATTAATTTATTTTTTTGTTTGCATTAAAATATTATTAATTTAAATTGCATTTAATAACTTTAAAGTATGTACATATTGGTATTAAAGTTAAGAGCTACTTTTGGTACAAAATGGCGAGACAATAACCGTCACTTTCCTCTGGACCCTAGATACTATTAAAGCATTGCACCGTACAAAATTTCAAGTATTTGTATTCACTGGTATTAAAATTAAAATCTGTTAACTTTTGGTACAAAATGGTCCATTTGTGTGGGACTAACAAACTAATATTATGTGTGAAATTTCAGAAGATTCGAGTAAGTAGTATAGAAGGTATAAAACAAACAATATTTCACTAAAAGTTTTAACCCTTTGTGTGGGACGTATGGCCCATCTTCGAACATAGCCTGAGATAGAGAAAAATATTACCGCATACCAAATTTGAAGTCAATCAGTTACTCCTTTCGAGAGTTATCGTGCGCACCAGCCAGCAGACAGACGGAAGGACGGACTTTGCTTAAATGACTTAAAATGAGCCAAAACGGAATTCCGCCGAACATACATTAGGGTCTTAGGTCACTCCTTCGTGTTACAGTTTTGGCTCGTAGCAAATTATATAAACCCTCCTCTCTAAGGTGAGGGGATAAATATTGTACAAAATTTACTCCGGCGTATTCGATAACTTATACGTTATTGACGTTTGACGTCTACTAGATTCAAATAAATAAAAATTGTCTTGTAACTTAAATCAAATTTCCTTTCGGACAGTTAAGTTGTGCAAAATGCTTTTATGATGATTCCTGATTATGTTCACAAATTCACTAATATCATCGGGAGCTATGAATTGAAATAATTGCCACTTGGGACCACCCAGACAAATAAAAATTCAAGATCTGTCAGAAAATTTAGCTTACCAGGCCCTTTTTCTAACCCCCATTAACACAAAACAAAATAACCGAGCATTAGAGCTAACGAGAGTTAAATTGTATGGAATTTGACAGATCGTTTATTATACCAATCGACTTGAAATCAATTCCCGACCCGATTTAACCATGTCCGTCCATTCGTCTGTAATTACGGTTCTATTGTGATGAAATTGAACACATCCCATTTTTTAACCCAGGTACGATCCCTATTAAAATTGGTGGAAATCGGTTCTGATTTATATATAGCGCCCATATTTGTCTTCTAAGGGCGTAATATACACCAGTTCAAGCTAAAAATTGGCAAGAACAAATCTCTTCATCCAATAATAAAGACTTCTAAAGTAAGAGGAAATCGGTTCAGATTTAGATATACATTTTACGCCAGATCGAGGCAAAAATTGCAAGAGACAAGTCTCTTTACCCATTAAAAAAGACTACTAAATTTAATATAAATTGGTACATATTTATGTTCCTTCAGATTTGACTTCTAAAGGCTATAGAAGGTGTATTTCACACCATATCGAGTTAAAAATTGGCAGAGGGAAGTCTCTTCAGTCATTAATATAGACTACTCAATTTAGATAAAATAGGCTCAGATTTAGATATAGCCCCCATATATATCGCACCAGTTCCACAAAAGGGTAACAACTCAAAATGTCAGTAGATGCCAAAAACAACTTCCAGTAATATTTGTACTGTAAAAATGTATATCTCCAAATGAATAACGTGAGATTCGTCTCGTAATGCTCGTCGCCAAAATTGTTGTAACTAAAACAACCGTTCTTGTTGAAGAATATTATTAGAGTAATTTATTTCTTAGTGTTAGTGGTAATATTCACTTATTAGTGATGAATGTGAATAATCCATATGCATGTAATCGATAGCGAATATATAATAAGAATAATCGACGAAAAATACAATGGTACTATGTTTACATTATGACAATTGACATTTAAAAAATTTTGTCAAAAATTATGAAAACATCTTCTTAATTGTATTACCTGGCAATGACATTTCCGTTAATATTAATTTTTTGAAATTAAAATTTACGGAGACAGTTGGACTCTAGTACAATTTTTTTCATTTAGAGTTGTTTGCCTTTTGTGGAATAGGTGCGATATGTTACTTCCTATTTGGTTTCTAATGCCTATAGAAGGTGCATTTTACACCAGATCGAGGTAAAAATTGGCAGAGACAAGTCTCTTTATCCATTAATAGAGATTAATTTAGACTAGTTTAGAATTTGATATAGTCCCCATATAAAGGGTGGTTAAGGATGTTGATTTTGAATAAAACACAAATTATTTAGAAAATTATTGTCATTTCTTTTTATTATGATAATATTGGTATGGTTCAATTATGTATAGAACAAAATATCGGCCAATTGGCCGCCGCGACCTCGGCGGCACATCTCCATCCTATGGTCCAAATTTTCGATGACGCGCATAATTGAGATTCTATGCCGTTAATGTGCCGAATAATCTGATTCTTTAGCTCTTGATTTGTTGCTGGCTTATCGACGTACACCTTTTCATTCAAATAACCCCAAAGAAAGAAGTCCAACGGTGTCAAATCACATGATCTTGGCGGCCAATTGACGTCGCCACGACGTGAGATAACACGGCCATTGCATTTGTTGCGCAAAAGAGCCACTGTTTCGTTAGCAAGTGGCACCGTCCTTTTGAAGCCACATATTGTCCACATCCATATCTTCCAATTCGGGCTATAAAAAGTTCGTTATCATCTCACGATAGCGAATACCATTCAAAGTAACTGCCTGACCGGCCTCATGTCGAAAAAGTATGGCCCAATGACGTCGCCAGCCCATAAGCCTCACCAAACGAACTGGGCGAGCATGCACAGGAGTTTTCATATCTCCTACATACCCGGTTTGCTATAATTTGCGCGCAATTCTCCCGATTGTGGACACATTTGGTCGATTATGCTGATCAAAAAACATCACGAAGTGCACCCTTTATTACAAAACTTTTGTATTATTAAAGCTTGTTTTTTTCCCCCAAATTGAGAAGCCCTGCTCTAGAGCTTCCAGATGTAAAATCGAAATTGACATCTATATGAAATCTATTAATAAATCTGGATCAGGACTTGAAATCGGCACCCATATAAACACATAGACTTTTTCATGTTTCAATATGGAATATAAATTCCTAAATTTCTGCTAGACCGGTTAAAAAGGAAGTACTAGAAGTAGTATCCAAGAAGACATTCATTTGGGGTCTGCATCATTATATGGAACGATACAATCCATTTTAGCTATGAGAGTTATAATGTCAAATAAAATATCAAATCTCAAAATCCAATCAATTTCTTTTAAATATACAAATTTTCTTTTAAATATACAAATTTTTATTCAGATTTTAAGTAAAGAAACAATTATTACCACTTCCAACAAATTTCTTAGCTCTAAAAAGTGATAATTTAATTCTGTTGAATTATCAAGACAAATTTAAGTTTTTTGCTTTCTAAAATCCTGGATTGAGTCAAAATTAAGTCCTAGTTATAAATGTAAACATCTTTTTACAATGGCAACTTTGTCCATTTTCCTCAAGATGATAGGGACCAAGAAAGTAATACAAGGTTTTCCAACAAGAGGTGTTATTTTGAAACACCCGGTATTTCGGTTGCTGTCACTTTTGAAGCTTTTATTTGACTAGTAGAAACTACGCCATTACTACAAATGGAACGATACACGATTCAACAGCGCATTAAAAATATTAAAATTTGAAAAATTGAAAATCATCTTGACTGATGAGTCCCATTTCCACCTCGGTGGCTACGTCAACAAGCAAAATTGTCGCATCTGGGGCTCGGAAAACCCAAGAATTATTGTTGAGAAGCCTCTCCATCCTCAACGTGTGACTGTTTGGTGCGGTTTATGGTCTGGCGGGGTCATTGGACCTTACTTTTTCGAAAATGAGGTTGGATCAACAGTTACGGTGAAAGGATTGCGCTATCGAGAGATGATTAATGATTTTTTATGGTCGGAGTTGGATGGTATTGATCTGGACAACGTTTACTTTCAACATGACGGCGCTACGTTCCACATAAGCAACGAAACCATTGCTCTGTTACGGGAAAGTTTCCGGACCGTGTTATCTCTCGAAGAGGTGATCACAATTGGCCACCGAGATCTAGTGATTTAACACCTTGCGATTTCTTCCTTTGGGGCCACGTGAAAGATAAGGTATACGCCAACAGCCCAGCGTCGATTCAATACCTCAAAGATAGAATTCGTGAGACTATCGAGGACATAGGGCAGCCACTTTGCGATTTGGTTATGGAAAATTTCATGAAAAGAATATGGTCCTGTAAGCGTGGTCGTGGTGGCCATTTGGCTGATGTTGTTTTTCATTATAAACGGCATACAAACCACTTTATTGTGAAATAAAACTTTTTCTTTGAATACCAAAATAACACCTCTTGTTGGAAAACCCTTTATTATGTGTGGAGTTGTGAAATAATTGAGATAATCAATATTTCACTAAATTTTGACCCTTCGTGGGGGATGTACTCGAAGGTGTGGACCAACATAATCCATTTTTAATCTTAGCCTGAGATAGAAACAAGTATTGAAATATACCAAATTTTAAGTCAATCAATTAATCCTGTCAAAGTAATCGTGCGCACCAACCAGACACACGGACAGGCTGACGGACATTGCTCAAATGACTTCAAATGGCCCGGAGACGGATTTCCGCCAAATATTCTTGGTATCTCTTAGGTCACTACATCGATATGTTACACTTTTGGCCCGCAGCATTTGATAGATACCCTTGGTCACAATATATATATATATTTAGTCCTTTTGTTCCTACAAGGAACACAGAGCCTCAACGAATGTGCTCCATTCGGTTTTGTTTAATGCTAGAGTCTTTAGTTCGTTCCACGATTTGTTGCACAAAGCTGCTTCGATATCCAGCTGTCTACGCCAAGTGTGGCTAGGGCGTCCCCTTCTTGGTCACAATGGTGGGGGTATAAAAACTGGATTATGTTGAAATTCTTTGGTATTTCTACCAAAAGTTCTACAATTTCTACGTTTATCCATAGATTCTCTTCAAATAGGCATTATCTTCTTTAGTATGCTAGTTTTCAAAAATTGGAACAAAACATTTTTTAGCATTTTTTTTTCTTTTTTATGGTTTTTTCGTGCCAACAAAAAACTTTTTTTTATAAAAATAATTTTGTTTCTAACAGTTTTAACGACACTTACTAAATTTCTGTTTCTACGTGAAAGTGTCATTACTAACATTCGTAGTCCTCATAATTTAATTTAATGTGTATCTCGGCCTTATCGGTCATATACTTCAAACAAATGTGGTCCAAATACTAGACACGCTACAATTTTTTTAAAATATTGTTTTCGTCTTTAGGACACCATATTACACCAGAAAATGTAATGCGCAGCCCTTATCTTATCTGCTATTTAGAACATTTCTTTATATTTATTAACTAAACGTTTTACTCTTTAACAATTTTTAATGCTTGTATATTTTCTTTTTATATATTTTGCAGGGTTTGGAACAAATTCCCGATGAGTAAAGTAATTAAATTTCGGATTGTGAAATTTTAAATTAAACGAATTCGTAGTTTGAATTTTCAAAGCTAAGCTATGTGTATAAAATTTCAAATCGATTATTAAATAAAAAATCATAAAACCCCGAAAACAAAACAAAAATCTGTTGTATTACTACTAACTACTGCGTACATTTTATGTTTCGCATTTAATGTAACGCATCCTGGGAATTCACACACTGGTGAGCGATTGGCGGCCGCGGGTATTACGAAAACAGAAAACAGTAATGCCGACGAAAACAACCCTGTCCTTTTATGACATATAAATCCACCCTTATCAAGGAGAAAGGAGAGTGTTGTTGACTGACTTACTGACTGCTGCTGCTACTGTGTGGTTGGTTGTATTGTATGTTGTTATACTTTATACTCCAAAAACGCTCCTACAATTTTCACAATAATGACAATTTTGCAAAAGGCGTCGTCGTTAAAGGCCAGTAAAAATTAGTAAAATAAGAAGTAATTTGTTTTTTTATGCAAAAATAAAAGAAATCGTCCAAGAAAATGTTTTTAAATGAAACGACGTTAAGTTTTAAAAATTATTCCAAAAAGTGATAAAACACTTTTAAGTTTGCGTGATTGAATTGAAGCGGTTGTGTCGGTCGGTCGGACGGTCCGTGGGTTGTATTGTTTGTGAAATTTCGAGAATCAAAACAAAATGGGAGGTGGGGGTTTAAGATGGTGGTGTAGAGGAAGAAGTAATGAGACTTCAGTTCATTTAAATCGTGGGATTTTGTGGTTTAACCCAAAATCCACCATAAATCTTCTTTCAACGCATTTCCATATACTCTTGTTCGTTGTTTTGGGAATTGTACACTTTACAAATGCAATTACATATCGAGTCGAAGAAGAGGTCTTTAATCCCGTCCATCATCATCACGGCCGTCCACTTAGACAACAAAGAGAAACCCGCAACGATGAGGAGAAAGGCTATTGTGCTCCTTACAATGGTAAAATATGTAAAAGTTACATCTCCACTCAAGTGTGGTATAGTCGGGAAGATCCTAGCGGAGGCTGGAAAAATGAGCAGATAGCTACGGCTTTGTGGGAGGAACTGATAGCCGATTTGAATGGTCTTTGTCGTTCAGCAGCAGAGGTAATTATTGTCTATCTCAATGAGTTGTTTTATTTTCTAAGCTATTTAAATTAAATTTCAGAAACTTTTGTGTGCCTTTGCTTTTCCACGATGTCTCATGGAGAATGGTAGAACCGTCAAACTGCCTTTGTGCTATGAAGATTGCATGGCTACACATTTGCAATACTGCTATAATGATTGGGTTCTAATAGAGGAGAAAAAGGAACGCAATATGTTTATCAAGAGTAGGGGACACTTTCGTCTGCCCAATTGTTCAATACTGCCAAAGTACAATAGCACTGCCAAAAAACCCACCTGTTCTTATGTTGGTCTTACGGAAATTGATGAGGAGCAAGCCACTTGTAAGTATATTGTAGCAAATTTTTTTGTGGATTAGTCTTTGAATTTACTGTGATCTTTTGTTTTTATATTTAGATGACTGTCGCAATGGCAATGGTCGTTATTATGTGGGAACGACCAATGTCACCAGGTCTGGTATTCCCTGCCAGAGATGGGATACTCAACATCCCCACAAACATATCCAGCCACCATTAGTGTTCCCCCAAATACAAGATGGAGAGAATTACTGTCGTAATGCTGGTGGAGAAGAGCCTTTTCCCTGGTGTTATACGGTCGATGAATCTGTCCGTTGGCAGCATTGTGACATACCATTATGCCGTAAGTTTTTAGTTTCAAAAATATATACAAACATTTTGCCGAGTTGTACCAAAGTTAGGTTAGGTTAGGGTGGCAGCCGCTTTCTTTTTTTTCTCATGTAATACCCAATCTTCTGGCGTGTTCGCCGATCAGGCAGTGTCCCGCCAGAACTGATACTAACGTAAACAATATTCTCCTTTCTAGTGCAAGGAGATATTTTGACCTTCTTAGGTCATACCTTGGCCAGATTTGTCTAGCTACCCTACAGATGCCGATTTGTGTCCATCTTTCGTTGGACTGTCGGATTGGCTCCAGCCAAAGCTTGCACGTGGATAGTGGCGCACCAATATATGCAAATTCTTCGAGAAGTTGTAAAGTCGTCCCTTTCCTAGCAAGTTCATCGGCTTTGCAGTTCCCCGGGATATCCCTATGCCCAGGCACCCATATGAGGTGTATATTAAACTGCTCAGCCATCGCGTTAAGAGATCTGCAGCAGTCGAGGGCTATTTGTGAATTTAGGGGTGTGGCCTCCAGAGAATTGATGGCAGCCTGGCTGTCAGAGTAAATGACAACGCCAGTGTTGGTTACTATGTTCCGACTCAGCCACTTGGCGACTTCCCATATTGCCATTATTTCGGCTTGATAGACACTGCAGGTATCTGGTACTCTGTGAGCTATATCCAAAATAAGTTCTTCACAGTGTACTCCGAAGCCAACCTTTTCATCAAGCTTCGAACGATCCGTATAGAAGTGGAGATGGTTTCTATTTCCGGGTATTCTGCCATCCCATTCATCCCTGGCTGGTATCATAGTGACGTAGTTCCTCTCAAAGGTGCGCACCGTTGATATATAGTCCACTCGGTCGGTTACCATATCACTACACTTTGATATCCTCATGTGACCGTAGTTCTTGTACCTCCACATTGATAGGCAGTTTAATCTTAGTGCCGCTTTGGTTGCACTTCTCTCGCCACAATATTAATCGGCAGTATATGGAGAAGGGCTTGTAGAGACTCAGTCGCTGTAGTCCTTAACGCTCCGCTTATGCACAGGCAGGCAGTTCTCTGAACCCTTGATAGCAGGTTTGCGATGGTTAGTTTGTCAGTTGCCGTCCACCATACCACAATGCCGTATAACAGTATTGGACGAACCACTGCTATATATATCCATTAGACAATTTTAGGAGAGAGGCCCCACCGCGACCATACAGCCTTCCTGCCTTCTTTTCACGTTCCAGTACGTTTAGTCTGAAATGCAGTTTCCTATCCAAAATTATTCCTAAAAATTTTGCACTTTCAGAAAAGACTAAATCAGTTCAATTTATCCGAGGAGGAGGGTCCACATGAGGGACATCATTCATCCTAGTAAAGAGAACCAATTCTGTCTTGTTTGGGTTAACACCCAAACCGCTGCTTCTGGCCCATCTAGCCAACTTGTTCAGAGCCACCTGTAGAATATCTTCGAATTTGCCACTCACTGCGATTGCCAGGTCGTCCGCATATGCCACGACCTTGCAGCCACAACGTTTTAGATCTAGCAGAATTTCATTCACCGCTAGGTTCCAAATTAGTGGAGACAGTACTCCTCCTTGCGGGGTCCCTCTGTTTACAAACTTTGTTAGAGTTGTGGACCCAAGACATGCTGTTATGCGTCTTCTGTTGAGTAGTCTTTGAAATAGTCTAATCAAGCTAGAGTTCACCTTTAGGTGTGACAATGCCGCGATTACCGCATCTGGGTGTATGTTGTTAAAAGCCCCTTATATGTCAAGAAACGCCACCATGGTGAATTCTTTGAAATGTACGGACGATTCGATAGTGCTCACAAGTTCGTGCAGGGCTGATTCTGTAGACTTTCCCTTATTGGAAGCATGTTGGTTCCCCGACAGGAGTTTTGTATCCAGGTTTTGCCTAATGAAATAATCTAAAAGTCTTTCCAGTCCTTTAAATAGGAAATAAGATAGGCTAATTGGTCTGAAGTCTTTTGGCCTAGTGTGCGATATCATCCCCGTGGTATGAATACCACTTTGGTATCCCTCCATCGATTCGGGATGTATGAAAGCCTTATACAGCCTACAGAAATTTTCTGCAGCCAGGGGATAATGTACTTTAACATTTTCTGCATTTCTGCTGCAGTGATGCCGTCTGGTCCAGGTGACTTGAAGGGCTCAAAGCTGTTTATAGCCCAGATTATTCTAGATCTCTCAGTCAACAAGCTAGCGACGCTCGCAGTCCACTCGTACTCTTGTTGGTCCTGTTGATCTTCGGTCTCTGTTGATGAGTTCCCCGGAAAATATGTGTCGAGCAGTACACTTGGCGATTGCTCGCTGTTTTTTGTCCAGTTGTTTGCCTCATCCTGCAAATACCCCACTGTACAATGAGACGTGGATAGTACCTTTTCCACTTCGCCACAGAAGGAATACCAAGATCGTCTTTGCGCCTTCCTAAGCTCCTTCTAATAGATCTTGAGTTGTCCTTTATATGCATCCCAATCATTAAAGGCTCCAGTAAATTTCGCCTTGTTGAATAGCTTGTTGCAGGTCTTTTTCCTTGCCGTTAGCTCAGAAGTCCACCATTGAGGTTTAGTTTTACCCTGGTACCTTGTTTTTGGACAGGCTTTTTCAAGGGAACTATTGAATGATGTGGTGATATGCTCGACCAGATTATCCAGACCGGCTTTGGCATTCGGTTCATTAAGAAGTTTAGAGTTGAGGACCTTTTTAAAATTCTTCTCATACAGGTGCCACTTTGTCTTCCACACATTTCTGTGGACAGCAGGTTTAGGCGCTTTTTCAGCGAGTTGTACCAAACAAACGTAAGGTTGTCGGTCACGTCTTCGACGCGTAGCGAATTATACATAACCTCCTTCTTGGAAGTCGAAAGTGTAAAAAAACTTCTGAGGGAAATAGCCTAGCTAGAACCATATTTCTGTCTAAGAACAAATTTAAGAGTCCTTAGTCTGTTTAAGAAAACCCTAAAGATGTCAAAAAAAAGTCTCGCAAGATTTCTGTTTCTGTGCGTTGAAAACCAAAGGCAGAATATTGGATAAACAGCCTAGCAAATAATATGAACTGTTTATTTTGAAAGTGGCGCCATTCTGTTTTTGAACAAAGAGTAGCATCGTTACAAGGCTATGTGAATAATAGATATATATTATTTACATTCAGTGCATCTCAAGACTTCAATGTATCTATATTAAGTGACAATTTTCACGTTCTAGTTTTATTAACCAACTTTTTCTAATGGTAAATCGAGTAACGCTGAATGACGCCACTTTCAAAATAAACAGTTCATATAAACCCAAAAAAGATTTCAATCTATAAATAAAAATTCTGCCCTCGTCAGTTGATCTGGAAAAGCCAAATCTTACCATTCGACCCCTTCGCAATTCTTGGACCACCTTCTTCACAACTATGTAAGTGTTAAACTTCCGACCTGTAAGGAAATAGTTGATAGGCACCATTTAACTCTTCTCGCTATTTCATTCTCGAATCCATTGAACCCAAAATCCATTTGTTGTCTTTGTAGTATTCGTCACCGTTTTCTTCATCAAATTATCAAGTCGAATTAACACACTCCAATAACAAACAAGGGACAGGTTGTGTATAATAATTGAATTAACTAAATTTTTTCTCATTATATTGAAAGACTGGAAAAGCATCCAAATTAGGCTTAACGTTTCCCAATAATACGAAGATATATAATATATATCTTCGTATTATTGGGAAGCGTTAAGCCGAAATTCAGCGATCATCGGTTTGGTATTAAGGTGATTTAAACATTTCTGCAGACTCAAGCGCTGGCGTTTAATAGAATCCGTCAAAATACATAATATGTATTTTGACGTCTGCAGACTCAAGCGCTGGCGTTTAATAGAATCCGTCAAAATACATATTATGTAAATACAAAATACATATTATGTATTTTGACGGATTCTATTAAACGCCAGCGCTTGAGTCTGCAGAAATGTTTAAATCACCTTAATACCAAACCGATGATCGCTGAATTTCGTTGTGCTTCATGAAATTAAACTCATTAGGCAGTTTCTTGTTGATTCGAACAAATTTTCGAGCATTTTTTCATTATAAATTTCGGAAGGAATTTCAAGTTTGTTAACGAAATTTTGTAGTTTTAGCATGAAAATGTCCAGATTTAGAACAATAATATAAGAAAAGTTATTTCTGTCTAATAGATCAAGAAATCTACATCCACATAATATTGTTTATATACTCTGGGTAATTTGTTTCATCTATTCGATTATTAAGCAAGGAAATCGAAACGTTGTTGAAGTCTCCCTTTAAAAAGTCTACCTTTTCAGTCTACGAAATGGATACTCAAAAATCATAATTTTCCGCGTAAAGAAAAGTACTTCAGAAGACTATTTTCAATTTAATAAGTAGAGCCTCCGAAGAATTTTTTCTGTAGAAGAAAAATCCCTATTTTTCTACCTATGAAAAAGATACTGAACCATTTCCATTCAAGAAAGAGGCCTCTGAAGCCCCTTTTTTAACTATAAGAAAAATAATTTCCTTTTTCTGTCCATGGCAATTAAGCTCATTACGCATTCTAAGAAAAAGAGCATAGGTAAATATTTTTTGCGTCAATTGATTGAGGACAACCATTTGATCAGTCGGCCAATTTGTTTGTTATAACTAAAAATAGCTCAGAAAGTCCATTTTCCCCCTAAGAACAAAGAAAATCATTATGTTCCTCTAAGAAATATAACTTTTTTCTATCCAAGAATAAATTTACGAGGGCTTTGTCGACCTAGTATAGTTTTAACGACCTCTAAGCGTTTCAATTTAAATTTAGATTGATTATTATTAATTTTTTGTTCTTTCAGCCGATTATGTGGATCCCGCCGCCAAAGAGATCGAACCAATTAAAATGGAACCCTTCTTCACACCTTCTGTTATATTCGTAATAGCCGGATTTGGTTTTATAGCCATTGTGTGCCTACACCTGATTATTCTACTGTTGTATAAAATTCTCAAACACAAAGAGTTCCAGGCACGACAACAAATGCAACAACAACAAACCGCCAATCAGAATCCCTCCAGTGATTGTAATCGCACTGCCAATGATAATATCTCGTCCAGTCGTGAGACTTTGGGTTCCAATGCTATATCGCATCACAATAAATTCGGTACCATAAAAAGTGTGGTTACTGTACATCACAATGCCGTCATCGAAGCGCCGCCCAAACCTAAACTTAATGCAAAATTGGAGAAGTTGGAATATCCCCGAGCCGATGTAGTGTATGTGCGTTCTTTGGGTCAGGGGGCTTTTGGTAGGGTATTTCAGGTGAGTTTTTTTTTTGTTGAAAAAAAATAAATGGTAATTATTTATTTATATTTCCTACTTTTCTTTTAGGCCAAGGCCCCTGGTTTAGTACCTGGCCAGGATGATCTCTTGGTGGCCGTGAAAATGTTAAAGGACGATGCCAGCGATCAAATGCAAATGGATTTTGAGCGTGAGGCTTGTTTGCTGGCTGAATTCGATCATCCCAATATTGTGAAACTTTTGGGTGTCTGTGCTTTGGGTCGCCCCATGTGTTTACTATTTGAATTCATGTCTCCCGGCGATTTAAGTGAATTTCTGCGCTCCTGTTCTCCCTATGCCACCCATCAAATACATCATCGAGATCCTCTGCATGAGGGTCATCTTTTACAAATTGCCTCCCAAGTTGCTGCTGGGATGCTTTACCTGTCCGATCGCAAATTTGTCCATCGTGATTTGGCCACCCGGAATTGTTTGATTGACGAACAGATGAATGTGAAAATTGCCGATTTTGGTCTATCGCACAAAATCTATTTGCAAGACTACTACAAGGGTGATGAGAATGATGTTATACCCATACGTTGGATGCCCCTGGAGTGTATTTTGTATAATAAATTCTCCATAGAATCGGATGTTTGGGCCTATGGCATTTGTTTGTGGGAAATATTCTCGTTTTCTCTGCAGCCCTACTTCGGCCTGACCCATGAGGAAGTAATCAAATATATTAAAGATGGCAATGTTCTCAGCTGTCCGGACAACACGCCGATGTCGGTATATGCTTTAATGCGGCGTTGCTGGAATCGTAAACCCAGTGATCGTCCGAGTTTCAGTGAAATCAATCATTGCATACAACACAGTATAGCCGAATATGAATATAAAATTACTTTAGCTATGGGCAATTAATTGTTATTATTATTATTATAAATCTGTTTTCTTTAATTTCAACTTCAACAACTTATGTTCCTTTAGTTACTCTACTCTACTCTCTTGTACACAAATGCTATATTTGCAAAAAAAAACCTAATTTCCAAAAAAACGATTGATCGATCTAGGACTTCCATATGGCCGGGGGAACTTTCCAAAAGGTCTTCCTTATTATGGAACGTTGTCATTTATTAATTTCCAACGAATCTTATCAAATATATTGTAACTTATATAAGTATAAAATTTATAACGAAGTAATATCAGATAACAATAGTAGAAGACTTGAAGTAATCAAAACATAATCATATGAAATTCAGAAAAAAATTCAGCATTATTTATTGCGCAACACACACAGACACACACGAACAATATATTAATAAATTATTTACTTAGCACATAGAGCATAGCCACTTAAGTATGTAGTTAGTTCATAAGATTGGTTTTTAACATGTTTCGGTTCTTTCAAAAACTATAGTTTTTTCCTTGATTTTCTTAGCAGTGCGTTCGCTCCTTTATTCGATGAGGAAAACAAACAAAAAACAACACATCTATCCCGCTCTAACGTTGTGAAAAGGAACATATTTTAGAATAATAAAAAAAACGAAATCACGAGGAAATTTTACAAAATTCGAAAACCGAATATTTAACAGTAGAATGTATACAAACCAATATAAGTTTATGTATAGCCATTAGAAGTAACGTTTTTCATAGAAATATATACAAACATACAAAAATATAAATATTGTATGGTCATCACATCAACACAATCATATTATTATTATACAAAATAACAAATAAACTCTCCATTATGTGTAACACTGTGAGAAAGAGTGGTTTTACTAAGCCTAAAATAATCCTGAACACAATATTTTGAAGGTAGGTTTAATTGTTTTATAAATAGGTGAGTATTTTAATATTCAGGTCGCTGAAAATTTTTTTTCATTCTTTGTCGGTCTATAGTCATTGGAAGTGTTGTCTAAAATACAAAATATGTAAACATTTAGATGATTGTTATAGAAGTTATTACGAGGTAGAGTTCGAATGAATCTGTCAATATGTGTGGCTACCAGAAGAGCCTTGACAAATACGCCTATTTTACGCTGAACAGTAGATACTTTTATGTCATTGCACTGTACCGAATTGAAAGGTGGAGTTGCCAGTACGCCCATTATTCTTAAGATGATGTAGGCAGATAAACTATTGCTAAGTGTGGAATTACAGAGGATTCCATCTTTGAACTTAGTTTAAGATAGAAAAAACAAGTAAAAAGTTTCAGTCGGGTAAACCGACTAAGGTATACCACCCTCACCTCACTTTGTGAATAATGTTATATGGAATATTACACGAATTATTCTGTCAATTTGCGTGGGAGGTACCAGAAGGGGTTTAACAAATACAACTATTTTGCGCTGAACAGTAGATACTTTTAACACATTGCACTGTGCCGAGTTATAAGCGTTTATGTGGACTGGTATATTAACGTTATGAGATATTACCGCCCATGTTCTGGAATTCACTTGTGGTGGTGAAGGGAGAAGTATTCACCGAGAGGTGTTCTGCAACTCACTCTCACCCCATTTCATGCAATTTTTTCTCGCCATGTTTTCCATTGTGAGAGCGCTGTGAGTTCTCATTTTTTGGAAAGAATAATTATTGTAATCACAAATTAACTGTGCCGTGACAAAATTTGTAATGTTTACTTCTTAATTACAAGTTTCTGTACGATAAAATAATCAAATTAATTAATAAATTAGGTTTTATAAAATAAGTCCAAAATTGCAACCAACTTTTTTTCTTTTGTGATGTGAGTAAGTGAGTTCTTGGCAAATCAGCTGATTTGGTTTGACTTCGAAAAATCAGAGATGCAAGATGTTTGTTAGTTTGAAATACAACCATTTTAATGGAGTAACCTCAAGGTTATTTGCATCGGATAATTTAATTTTGGTACAGAAATGTTATTCCATTTTAAAAATTTACTAAATTTAACAAAAATATAAGTAAAATAATTAAAATGATCGTCAATTTGCCTATTATGAACCGTGTGGCAACGCTACTTCTGCAAAGTGTCAAATGTTTGACGTCTATTAAAACGTAACAAAAACAACAAACATAAAACAATAAACACCAACTTGACAAATCAAAAAAACAAAACAAAAATTGGACGGAAAATAACCAAAGGATTTAGATTTTACAAGATGTAAGTATGCTGAGCTTTTTGCTGAAGCTAATTGTTCAAATTCATTGCATTACTATCCTACAGGTCCCCACGAATAAATAGTTCTCACAATGAGATTTTCGTCCAGTTCATGGAGTTACACCCAGACTACTCAAAGATGGATAAAGCAGAGCAGGATAAACTGTGGTCAGACCTGGCAACAAACCTTAATTCATGCGGACCTCAAACAAGAACGGAACATTAAATCCAAGCTTACACATAACAAAAGGGAATGTCGGGCAACAGGTGGTGGCCAATATAATAAATATGTAATGACACCTTTGGAGGAACGTGTTGCTGCTTTGTGCGACCTTTATATGTGCGCGGATGGGATAAATAACACCCAGAAATTAGGTGGCCCCAATAAAGAAAATATTGACGCAGATGCACCATCTACATCGCATGCAAGTCGTATTAGGCCCAAAGAAACGTCAAGTGCAAAACCTGCAGAAAAACTTGCCACATCATCAGCTGCAAATACAGTGACTGCATCAAAGCGTGTACGCAGCCACTCTCCTGATTTCGGCGATATACCCGATTCGCCAATTGCCTCTCCCAACGTTGAGCCACCCGCACCAAAGAGAAAGAAACCATCGGACGTGGAGTACTTAATGGAGGAGGAAACGAAAAATTTTAAGTGTGTTTCGGGTGGTATTAGTGCAATAAAGGAAGTGATGGTTGCCAATAGTCATACATTAATAAGCTCGATGAACTAGTCTCATTAAAAAAGGAGGAAATAAAAGAAAAGAAAAGGCACCACATACAAATGGAGAAGCATTTGCTCACCCGAAATGAGCTGAAATTGAAGTCCATCGAGCTGGAACAATTGAAGATGGGACTTTAAATTGACAATATAGTTAATAAATACATATATATCTAATTGATCTCATAAAAGACTGCAGCAAATAAAATTTGTTTTGTATTTTTAGTTTATTCATTCTAAAGACTGTGTTTTATTGAACTGTTGAACGTGCAATTTCGTCTCTTACTCGTGTGCCATCGGTACCACTACTTAATTGCTCCACATCTTCAATGTTGTCATCGTCAGGTATCGGAACTTCCGCATCCATAGGTAAATTAAAATGCTTGCAAATATTGTGCAGTGCGCAGCACGCATTAATAATACTGCTTACTTTTGCTGGTTCGTAGTGGAGGGTCGCTTGTAGGCATCGGAAACGAAATTTTATGTTGCCTATAGTCCTCTCAACAATGTTCCGTGCTGAGCAGTGTACTTTGTTGAATTTGTGTTCACTGTGTACAATTGGCGGCAGCATTTTTGAAGCACTGACTTCCGCCTGACTCATTTCCATATTAATAAATTGTGGACATATTTTGTCCTCAATAGCGTTTACCACTTTCAACATTATTTTGCACAATGTAGTCCTTCCCATGCTTATATTTATGTCGTTTGCTATAACACCTTGAAAAGCGCCTACCGCAAGAAATCTCAAAGCTGCCGCCAATTGTATTTTTTGTGGTATTGAGCCTGTGCTAATGTAGGGTGCAATTTGATCAAGGATCATTGAAAATCCGTCTTTATTAAGCCGGTAAAAAGCTATAAAACATTTAAAGGCATAAATTATTATGTTAAACAGATTAACGACACTTAACTTACCTCGAATTTGGAGTATCCATTGGATTTGAGTAGTCACGCAAGTGCCGCCTTTTGATACGTTCCTCAAGAACTGCATAAATCCCTAATGGCTAAGAGAAAAGCTATTGGCACATTTTTTATTGTGTTTTTGTATAAAATATGATTAATAAATCTTTAGATTTTCTTTTTTTAATTTCTTGTCGGATTCTTCTCGAGAATAAATTGTTTTGTTTACGTTTTTGTCTGCAAATTATGGCTTTGCAGACAAAAACATATGTTTCGATTTTTTTGAGCAGAAGTTCGAAAAAGAGAATTCACGTGAGAACCAGAACACCTCTCCATTTGTTGGGTGAAGTGAATTTGTGAAGTGAATTGAATATTTGGTGAGAGCCAGAACAGGGCTGTACATTTTGGTATGATTTGGCCATTTTGTGTGGGAGGTACAAAAAGGGGCGTGGTGATAATGCCCATTTTTCACAGGGCTATTGGTACTTCAAAAGGGTTACAATATGCAAAATGATGTTGTTGTTGTTGTAGCAGCTTGGAGACGCTGAGTTGATAATCCTTAAGTCTATTTCTATTACAGACTTCGTTCCGGCATATATCCGATTATCGCGGGAACCTTATGTTGTTTTCATCCACTTAATGTTGTCCGGTTGTAAATGCGTTCGTCTGTTAATCAGGGAATGGATGTTATTTGAGTGTTGATGCATTTCCGTGCATTGCGAGCACTCACGCTGTAAGCTCTCTTTTTTTTGTGCAAAATGGTACTTTTGTGTGGGAGGTACAAAAACGTATATTTTTCACTGGACTGTAGGCACTATAAAAGCATAACACTGTACCAAATTCAAAGTATTTTTATACACTGGTATTAATGTTATAAGCTTATTATTATAACTTTTGATGCAAAATGGTACCTTTGTGTGGGAGGTACCAAAAGGGGCATGGCAATAACGCCAATTTTTACTGGACTGTAAGTACTACAGGGTTTTCCAACAAGAGGTGTTATTTTGAATCACCCGGTATTTCGGCAAGTAGTAACTACGCCATTACTAAAAATGAAGTTGGATCAACAGTTACGGTAAATGGATTGCGTTATCGAGAGATGATTAATGATTTTTTATTGTCGGAGTTGGATGGTATTGATCTGGACAACGTTTACTTTCAACAAGACGGCGCTACGTGCCACACAAGCAACGAAACCATTGCTCTGTTACGGGAAAAGTTTCCGGACCGTGTTATCTCCCGAAGAGGTGATCACAATTGGCCACCGAGATCTTGTGATTTAACACCTTGCGACTTCTTCCTTTGGGGCCACGTGAAAGATAAGGTATACGCCAACAGCCCAGCGTCGATTCAAGACCTCAAAGATAGAATTCCTGAGGCTATCGAGGACATAGGGCAGCCACTTTGCGATTTGGTTATGGAAAGGATATGGTCCTGTAAGCGCTGATGTTGTTTTTCATTATTAACGGCACACCTTCCTCTTTATTTTGAAAAATAAACATTCGATCATATATCTCAAAAAATGGCATTTTTCTTTGAATACCAAAATAACACCTCTTGTTGGAAACCCCTTTATATGTATGATTTTTCTGCTCTAATAAAATGGTGTAGGGTAACATATTGTGGGTTTCGCCCTATATCAACTGCCCCTTAAAGAAATTCCGAAGAAATTAAATTCGACTTACTTATTTCTTATCATTGTTTCTTTACGCAAAACTTCATAAGAAATTAAATTCGACTTATTTCTTCTCATTTGCTTATAGAACGCAAAAGTTCCATTCGAAGAACGATGGCATAAAACTTTGATTCTCTGCAACATACTCGTATGAGCGATCAAAATACAGAGAGAGGCAGTCACTAAAGACAAGACAAACATAAAAACATATACTTGTGCGTCGTCGTCTTCGGATCCATTCATCTGGGTATCTTCGAATCGAAAGAAATCCACATCGAACCTTGTGGTTCGTTGTTCGTTTCACATCTATTTAGTATACGTCGAGCTCTCGTATCAACAGCAACTACGACTACCTCCAAATCCAAGTCGATTGGTCGGTCGGTCGTCCGTCATAAAGTCAAAGCGCGCCGTGGTCATTGTGTTACTGACTACTATTGCATTTTGTCTATTTTTCAGATACTTGAATGTGTTGTTACCCATAATACGTACATATAATTCACACAATAATACAAAAAATACTAAACAAATCGATGTAAATTGCCTGAAATAAAAAATAAACAAAATTAAGTTGATTGGATAAAAGAGGCTACTTTAGTGCGTAGTGTGACCGCTGGTGGTGACTGCTGGTGTCTGGTGTGGTATCAGTCCAATATTCGAGTAACAATGAAATGATTTACAAAAAACAACAAAAAAAAGAAAAGAAACTCAGAGCCACAGTCACTTTACAAGTGCTGATTTTTTGTTAATTTATTTTCTTTTTTTTTTTGGTTTTTGTGGGGGCAAACAAGACACTAATTGGGTGCACAAATACTACTACTACTACTAAGTACTACTACTACTCATATTAAAGTTTAACTGAAATCGAAAATAATAAAAATAAAAACTAAATACAACGGTGACTTTTTCACAAAAAAGAGATAAATGCAGTTACTACTGATAAACGGGAAAACGACAAAATAACACGCATTGAATGGAATTAAACAATATCGTTTTTTGTTTTGTGGAATTGCTGGTTTCAAGTGTTGACTTTCATACCAAGAAATTTCGTTTATGTAAATACGAATACGAACCAATACTGTAAGAAAGCAATAATTGTTAAACGTTTCAAAAAAAGGCGAGAATTAAGTGAAATTTGTCTTGCAACTGATGTTCGGGGAAAAAACGCACAGTTAACAAACGGATATTTGCTGGATTTCTGATATTTGTTGCACTTCCTCTCTTCCCTCCGTTCCCGTCCCCGTCCTCTTTTACATTTTTGGTTCACTATTTTGTTTGGCTTACTCTTGGTTTGGTTCGGTTTATTACAACATTGGCGAAATGTTCATACTTCCGGGTTTTTGTGGGTTTTGACCATGTTTCCTATTCATACTGCTTTTTTGCGCTAATATCTATTGTTATGCGTGAGGAATTGGAATAAATATGAAAAATTATTAATTACTATTCATTAGATATATTTAACATTAAATGTTAAACTCATTAAATATAATTTGGTATTCGTTGCATTGCAAACCTCTTGACATATAAGGCGCATGTGCAACGCTGCTCTCTGCACAGTGGTTGGGAATGGATTTTCATTGATTCTAAAAACTCCAAATGCTTGGATAACACTAGTTTACACATTTTTTGTAGAAAGGCTGTGCATAACATTTTCTGGCGTAATATAATGTCCAAAACACAAAAAAATTATGGTAATTTTTTTAAATTCCGTTTGTCTTGGAAGATAGATGCCTCTAGTATTAGAACCATATTTTAGAAGTATGTATATTAAATTAAAGGAAATCATGAGGACTACATTTTTGGTGTTTTATAGGTACTGGATGCTCTTTTTTTGGGTACACTGAAAAAAAATTTGTCATAAAATTAAAGAAATGCTCCAAAGACGTCCTTAGTCTTCAAAATAAGTACATTTTGTACTTAAAATCAAGAAAATTTACTTAAAATTAAGTAAATTACTTAATATTATTGAAATTATCTATATTTTAAGTACAAAATGTACTTATTTTAAAAACTAATGACGTCTTTGGAGCATTTCTTTAATTTTATGACAATTTTTTTTCAGTGTAGGTTTGTTCAGAATTTTTTTCTATATATTCCATATATATAACTTTGCTTCAGACACAAAAGAGATCTTCCGTACGGTATACCGAGAAAAAATAAAGATAAAGTGCTAAAAATCCACCTTGAGCAAAAAAATGTGTATGCCCATTAAATTATTGAGTCCCAAATCAATGAGCTGAAAAATGTTGTACTGTGTAAGTTTAGTAACTGTTGTTAAAAACATTGATTTTTTAATCAAATCTTGGCACGAAATGACCACAAATAATAGAAAAAAGCTACCTTCCCAACGAAGAAAACAATGCCTATTTGAAACAAGTAAGAGTGTTCAGTCGGGTAAATCGGTTTACGTCGCCAACCTCACATTCAGTCCCAAAAAAATCGTAATTTTTGTTTTAATTAAATTATTATGAATTAAAATTGCATTTTATAACTTTGAACTATTATAAACTGTTAACTTTTGGTTCAAAATAGTCCATTTGTGTGGGAGGTACGTAATATTTTTTTAAGAAATCGGAAATTTCTCCCTTAGAATGTGAGTTGCGTTAATTGAATTTCACTTTTTGAAAAGTTGCGTTAACTGAGTCGGCAATGTAAATTAATATCCTGTTGCAATAATCGAGGAGTTGCGTTCATCGAGGGTTGCGTTAACCGAGGTCAGACTGTATTTGTATGTACTGGTATTAAAGTTATAAATTGTTAACTTTTGGTGCAGAATGGTCCATTTATGTGGGAGTTACCGAAAAGGGAGGGCAATAACTTTTTTACTGAACTGTAGGCACTATAAAATCATTACACTGTACAAAATTTCAAGTGTACGTATGTATGCACTTGTATTAAAGTTATAAGCAGTTAACTTTTGATGCATAATGGTCCATTTGTGTTAAAGGTACCAAAAGGGGCGTGGCAAATTCGTCCAATGACTCAAAACGTATATCCGCAGAACATGCATAGGACCTTAGGTCAATCCTTCGATGTGTTGCACTTTTGGCCCATAGCAAATGATATATACAGGCATGTCACAGGTATTGTACGAAATTGGTTCGTTTTCGTTTTTCAAAATCGTATCGTTTTACTTTTGCTTCTACACCTCTTGTACGTTTTCGTCAAATCGAAAGAAAATGAAAACCGAAAGACACTATCAAAAAATATGGCAGCATTGAAATCAAAAACATCTGTTGTAGCCACCGTCGTCAACAAAATCGGTTCGACTGCAGATTCTGTTGGCGATAGAGAAAATAAATAATACATATTAAAGACAAAAAAAATAAAATTTACCAAAATCTTGGCTTGATTAATGTTTCTGTGTTTGCCCCTTTAAATATATAACAATAATTATTATTAAATTTAACATTAAAATAAAAGCTTACATTTCATTGATCGAATCTTTTTTTTATTGTTTCTTTTTTAGTTTCATTTTTTGTTTGTTTTTAGGTTACTTAAGTGGATATAACACTTCGAAGACCAAAAGTATTAACATTTTCGTGCGAAAAGTATTTGAAATAGTTTTTTTTCTTGAAATTAATTCAAATATTATTCATACTTAATCTGTAGTAGATTTTTTGACTTGTCTAGATTTTATGTTACTAAAAACATAAAATTCACTTCAGATTTTGTCAACGTTTTAAACCGAAATTTTTTTTCGGTTTACGTTTTCTGTAGATGCTAAAAACGTTTTCCATTTCAAAAACGTAAATTCTTGTACGATTTTGCACTCTGTGACATGCCTGAAACTCGTACCACACTCGTACCAAATTTGAAGTTAATTGGTTACTCCTTTCGGGAGTTATCGAGCGCACGAGCGAGACAGACAGACAGTCCTAAAACGGATTTCCGCAAAACATACTTAATGCTGTCCATTGTTTGAGTGTGACCGACCAGTGATTGTATAAGTAATATCTTTCGATGGTACGATTTGTGGTCTCGATTTATCCATTCGCCCATCACTTGTAGACGTCTTGCGGTGAGTGTTGCCTCATACTTTATACGGATATCTATTGATTCGAGTTGCAGTGTAGTCTCCAACGCTCTTGTTCTTGCGGTTCTAACTGCCCCGCTTATGCCTAGACAGTACATACGTTTCACTTTTTGCAATGGTATTAAGTTGTACTTCTTTCTCATTGATGTCCACCACTCTAGAGAGGCGTAGGTTATTATTGGTCTAATCAAGCTCATGTAAAGCCAGTGTGTCATATTTGGACGTAGTCCCTATTTTGAACCTATAGCTCTTCTGCACAACGACCATCATTGGTGGGCCTAGGTAACTCTTTCTTCAATATGATCTTTCCAAATCAGTTTCTGATCCAAGATTACTCCCAAGTATTTTACATGAACAACCTATTAAGAATAACGAATAAGAAGAAATATTGTCAAATTGTATCAATGTTTTCCTTTCAAGGATCATGATCTGTCGAAAAATTTGTATTTTATGCCGCTTAAACTGATGATCGGTATTTGGTTCAAAAAGACTGTTTTCAGCTAAGTTTTATAAATATCTGTTGAGAAATACGGGTTCCATAGCCCTTAGATGTAAAATCGGCATAAATGTATATATCGATCTTAATTGTGAGTCACACATAATTGTCATAGATCTTTCTATCGTAATAAAAAATATGAAGAAAATTCTCTGAAAACTTCTTGTTTTATTTGCAATTAACATGGTGCATTTAATATGGACCACAATGTAATTGCCAAACTAGTTTCTTCAAGTTTGGCAATATACGTTCTTGTTTCAAAAATCTGTTATGTGATAAATTTTATAAAATATCTGTCCAGAAAGGCAGGCTCTATAGTCCTTAGATACCTAATCGGAATATAAGTTTATACCGGGGATATGTCCAAATCTGGACAAATTTTCGTAAAATTTGACTATGTTGTACAAATTGGTATTTGTAAAGTTTTATAAAAATCTGCAGAGAAATACCGATTTCATAGCGCTTTTATGGAAAACTGGTAATATGTAAAGCGTGTTTTTTTAGACGTGTGGTTTTTATTCATGTTATACGCAAGAATTTAGCTTTATTATAAAGATAAGCGTTTGCCATTATGTTTTAAAAATTATTTCGTGCATGTGGCCGAGAGGCCCAATTTTGGGGCTGTATGTCAGCAACAATGCGCCGAATATTATCTTCCAAGACGTCAATCGTGTCGGGCTTATCTGCGTAGACATGCGACTTCACATAACCCCACAAAAAATAGTCCAGCGGTTTAGATCGCACGGGGTTGGCCTCCATATAAAAAAAGTTTCCCGAATGCGAGGTGGAATATGAAAGCTTACCTCGAGACAATCGCAAAAACATTTTTTTAAATTTTTTCCGAGACCGCGTAGTCGGCCCAAAATCGTTTTTTATCGTAACTTTTTTGTTTGTAGCTCGATATTCACATGAAAAACGATATAGGGACGATTCCGCGGGCTCGAAAAAATTTAACAAATGTTTTTGCGATTGTCTCGAAGTGAGCTTTTATATTCTGCCTCGCATTTGATAACTTTTTTTGGTGACCCGATACGCCAAAAAAGATTTAGGGCCGATTCCGCGGGACCGAAAAAATATAACAAATGTTTTTGCAATTGTCTCGAGGTAAGCTTTAAAATTTCGCCTCGCATTTGATAACTTTTTTTGGTGACCCGGTCTAGTGACCATCTCGTTTTGGGCCCATTCACCGAACATGCGACGCGCTAGATGGTCGTTCGGCTTCAATTCTTGCAACGAGTTGGATTTTGTAAGCCTACAAACCCAGATCCTTCCACAAAGTCTTCCATAAAGTGGAGGGGCACAGCTTCAGCTGTTGCGCGCGATGGCTGATGGGAGTCTTTCGGGTCTTTTTCGATAAAGTCCAACTGCGAAAAAAGTATTGCCAGATTGAAAACCACACGTCTACAAAAACACCCTGTATATATGAGGGACAAACTTAATTCTGAACCCATTTTCTTGAAATGTCTCAGCATTCATTTCTGGATGAATAAACCGTTATCTGCCAAATTGTATGTAGATATGTTAAAAAGTACAGATTATATAGAGTTTAGGCTTATATGGGGTCCATATCGAAATCTGAACCGATTTTCTTAGGGAAATTGTATGTAAATCTTCAAATTTGGTGTCCTTCCCTGATTTGTTAACTCCTCTCTGCCAAGTTTCGCAAAGAGATGGAGGGAAATACGACTTATGTGACACATTGATTTCAAATGCGATGTCCACCCATTTCAATGGGATTCGTCTTTGGAACGACAAAAGCCATCCTGCCAAAATTGGTTGAGATCAACCAGAAATTCAGTCAAGTTCAAAACGAATTACCAAGATATTCTGAGTCGATCGGTATACTCTAAGGTGGGTCTAACTCCAGAATTGTTTGGTGTTACAAACATCAGCCTCAAAACAACCCCTGTTGTTTTGTTGTAGCAGCTGGGAAACTCTGGGGTAATTGTCTTTAATTCTATGTCTATTACAAATTTCGTTCCGACCATGTTTGGAACCCTATGTCACTTGTGACACTCATTCTCAATGTTGTCCGGATGTTAATTACCACTTTTCTGTTAATCTTAGGGAATGGGTGTTATTTGATTTTACCGTTATTATTCTCCACTAGTATTTCTGTAAATAGTCTTCATGGTATTATGGCTATTTGTAGCCTCCCGCTTGTCTTGTGCAATCAGATGTTGTTGTAGTGGCAGTGAGAGCCACAAATAACTCTAGAGATGAGTTATTTGTAGCTCTTGTTTGGGTAGATGATAATGAACATTTCTCAAAGGTGTAACTGAAGAGTTTCAACTTTCTTTTTTCTAGCAGAGGACTATTACTGAATATACAATTTTCTAGCTGAGCCATTTCACCTACCTCAAGAATGTATAAAATAAGCTCGATATTTTTTATAGAAATATAAACTAAAAATTTTTCAGGCTTTTTTATTTAAATGATAAATAAATTTCTGACGGTACTAAAATAATACATTTACAAAAAATAGGAAATGATTTCCGTCACTGGAAAACGGCTTGGAACCACTGTGCGCCGCTTTGAGTAGTTATTGATGAGTGAGTGACGGATAGGAAACAAACGCCTTCCTTTTTCCGTTTCCTTGTGAACTCGAAATTTAAATTAATTAATATACGAATATACATACGGGGGTAATGCGTTTATATTGTTCACTTTTTTTAAACCCAAACTTTTTTAATGTTTCATGTCAATAAGATACATAGATAAGCTAAAAAAAGGGTGAATTTAATTATTTAAAAAAAAGTTGGCCCATTTTCACACATATTTACTTTTGCGCATGCGCGAATGTGCAACTTCCCTTTCTCCCTTTCTACCACAGGATTTTGCTACATTTTTCTTGCTAAAATGTCGATTCTTTAATTTCCAGGCCAAAGTAACGAAGAGTCGTGTGCAAATGAGTAATAATGATAACGCGCATGCGTAAACTTTAATTGAAACATTCCATGAAGTAGAAAAAAAAAATCAATTTTTTGCATTTCCCTATACATGATGAATATAAATTAAAAGCTTTTAAAAGTTCATATAAAATCACACACTAGATGAGGAAATAGTTTATTAACAATTTCCAAACCACTATATTTGGTCAAGCCACGTAGTTTGCCAACATTTTCGTTTTTTTGTTTACGTCGGGCAATTTAATAGTAAATTTTTACATTTTTGTTTATTTTTCGAACATTTTGAAAAGTCGGAACATACATACCCACACTCTAACCAGCCACCCAGACATCCACCCATGATTATCCAGTCAGTCATCTATCCATCCACCCATTAACCACTGCGGCTCATCGTGGACGTGTCCGTGTTGTCACTTGAGCCGTGATTTGTCACTTGTGGAATTTTAATTTAATCGATTTGTGTTTTATTTTTATGTCTGTCTTTCATTTACATACACTCACTCGTACGTACAACTTTTGTGTAAATATACCAAAAAAAATTCCATCGAGACGCGCCACACACACACACCATCGCCATCAACACCACCTTTGTGCCAACAATAATAGTTTTTTTCTACAAACCGGCTAAAAGCAAAAATTCACCACAACAACAATAGCAACAGCAGCCAAAACGAAAACAAATAAACAATAATATTTGCAATAAACTAATTTACCAAAAGTAGAGTGTGTTAAGACGATTGTGTTTTTTTTTTGTGTTTATTCGTGAATATCTAATTAAGAATTATGGCAAATCGTCGTTTGGTCTCATCATTGTCGAAGTCATCGTCATCATCGGCGTCGTCGTCGTTGAAGGTGTTTCTTGAAATTGGTCTGGCGTTATGTTTGTTTTTGCTGCTAATGGACCCGGCACAAGCTTTGGGTTTGGGACGTTGTCCCAAATATCCTTCAATGCCGAAATTTAATATGAGTCGGGTAAGTGATACGAGTATACATATATGAATGAAGTGAGATGCTCTCCATATTTTTGAAAAATATTTGCATACCCTCACCTGACTAGGGGAAGGTTATATATTAGGGCGGGTCGATTTAAAAATCGCCCATTGCTCAGTGAATATCGTATTCTAGGGATCAAAATAAGAAACTTTGCCGAAGGAACCATACCTCTAAAACGAATTCTGATGTCCCGGAAAAAATCCCACTTTGACCCATTTAGAGTGCTCCAATCGAGTCCAAATGCATGGAACCCCCAGGGGGTTCCAGAGGGTGTGCCACTGGCATGGGTGGGTCGGACCTCCAAAGTTAGTGGGGGTCGGTCATACATTTGGACTCGATTGGAGCACTCTAAATGGGTCAAAGAGGGATTTTTCAAAATTTGCCACTACCCAAAAGTTCGACCCAAATTCCGGACATCAGAATTCGTTTTAGAAGTATGGTTCCTTCGGCAAAGTTTCTTATTTTGATCCCTAGAATACGATTTTCACTGAGCAATGGCGACTTTTTTGCCTCCCCACAAATCGACCCGGCCTATTATATATACATATCGATACCTCCATTCTAAACTATGCTAAGTGCAAAAAGGTAGTTTTTCAGGAGAGGCGATCAAGGTTGAGGTTTTTTAAATTTGTGTGGAACACCTTTATAATGGAAATCGAATGACCTGTACTGTTTTGTGACTAACTTTTGATTGTGTTGACGGATAAACACAAAATTTTGACTGAATATAATTTGGAATATTTAGAAATTTAATATGCAATTTCCCTAAGACGAGCCTAAAAGATATCTATCTCAGGGATTTTTCTCAAATTACCATTTGTTAAATTAGCCATATCGCGTTTTGAAGAATTTAATAACAATGAAAAGCTTTGCTACTCCTATTCAATGCAGTTGAATGAAATATGTATGTATGTTCCTTTGGTGAAAGGAGGAGAAAATATGAAAAATATCCCTTAATCCTAGAATATTTTGAAAAGTATCAATTCATGTCCATGATTTTTGATAGTAAAGCAGTAACCGAATGACTTCAAACTTAGTATGTGGTAATATTTTTTTTTCTATCTAAGGCTAAGTTTGAAGACGGGCAATATTGGTCCACTCCTTCTACACCATTTTCAATTGTAATTCGAAAAAAGTCAATTAAAATTCGAAGATTCCATTTGAAATTCGAAAAATATCAATTGAAATTCGGATATTCCATTTGAAATTCGAAAAAGTTCAATTGAAATTCGAAAAACATCAATTGAAATTCGAAACACATCACTTAATATTCGAAGAACATCAATTGAAATTCGAAAAACTTCAATTTAAATTCGAAACACATCATTTGAAATTCGTAAAATTGCAATTGATATTCGGAATACGTCAATTGAAATTCGAATTTTTCCATTTGAAATTCGTAATACACCAATTGAAATTCGAAAAACATCAATTGAAATTCAAAATTCATCATTTGAAATTCGAAAAATGTAAACAAAATTAATGCTGTATATTAGATGGGGTCGCATTTAAGTGATACAATTTGTCTGTGTTAAACCTTTTATATTAAAATATTTAAATGTGTTTTGTTTCAACTAATTTTAAATAAAGATTCATAAAAGATAAGATCATCTATATGTTTTCTGTTCGTCACATTATATGTTAAGATTTAGTCAGAAAATGTGTTTAAATAAATTCTACCCAATCTAATGTACAGATTTGTTTACATTTTCGAATTTCAATTGATGTATTTCGAATATAAAATGATGTTTTTCGAATTTCAATTGGTGTATTACGAATTTCAAATGGAAAAATTCGAATTTCAATTGATGTATTTCGAATTTCAATTGATGTATTTCGAATTTCAATTGATGTGTTTCTGATTTTAATTGATGTGTTTCGAATTTCAATTGATGTATTTCGAATTTCAACTGATTTTTTTCAAATTTCAACTGATCTTTTTCGAATTTCAAACGGAATCTTCGAATTTCAATGGACCTTTTTCGAATTTCAAATGGAATCTTCGAATTTCAATTGATCTAATTCGAAATTGAATTAATTTTTTTCGAATTACAGTTGAAAATGGTGTAGTACCTACTCCACAAAGGGTTGAAATATACTTACTCGAATTGAAATTCCACACGTAGTATTAGTTTAATAGCCGCTACTACCTTGAGGAAAATGGAATTTGCTACTCCTCTTTTGGTACCTTCCACACAAATGGACCATTTTGCACCAAAAGTTAACAGCTTAACAAATACTCGAAATTTTGTACAGTGTAATGCTGTTATAGTGCCTACAGTCCGATTAAAAATGAGCATTCTGTTTAAGACATGTCTCCACATGTCCTAAACAGACCCTACAAACAGCTATATTCTGATGCGCAGCACGTAAAATAAAGTTGCATATGCAAGGGATGCATTTAAAAACTTAAAATTAGCCAGCATTTATATACGAATTTGAATGTACAAGTCACGACTTTTCAAACGAGGCTTCATTTGTAAAATTCCGTCCACGTGTCTGCATAGTACATAACTTCCAACATATATTTTTTAGAAATTTTCCCAAATTTTTCAGATTTTAATGGCTTATAACAGCTGAACATTTTTTTGGTTTTTTTCTCGCCACTTACAAGATGATTTATTTCGATAGTAAAATGCATATACAAAATTTTCGAAACAATCGAAAAATCGTTCGGTTTGATATGGAATACATATACATACATATATACACGCAAAGAAAAAATTCGTTTCTGCGAAACGAAAAATTAGACAACTACAATTCTCGTTTACGACGACTGAAATTTCTTTTGGTCAGAATATGTTTCTGTCACAACAAACGAAATTTCAGTTCCGGCAAACGAGAATTGTAGTTGTCTAATATTTCGTTTCGCAGAAACGAATTTTTTCTTTGCGTGTATAAGAAAAGACAATATTCTTCAGTTATTTGTTAATATTATATTTAATTCAAGACTACCGATAATTGCATAAAAATGATCTTTAAAAATGCCTTGAATTTTATGAAACCTTGTCAACTTGGCGTATGAGTGATACTACAATTAGAATTAATATTAATCATACGAAATACTCTCCTACAGTTCGGTATTTCATGAATTTTTACCACATGAATAATTTCTGTGAGAAATTTATTTATTAATGCTATTAATATTAATCATACGCCATTCGAAGAATTTAAGTAATTACCCTAGTTTACAAAAATTTGGTCAAACGGATGTGCATAACATTTTCTGGTGTAATATTTCTTAACATGAAAAAAAATATTAAAACAATTTTGTATGGTTAATTTTTTTTTAATTTCGATTTTCGTGGTTTTGCGTTTAGAATTTGGGACCTTATTTTAATTATAAGCTCGATAAAACCTGGATAAACGAAAGGAAATTATGAGGGATACAAACGTTGAAAATATCACTTTTACTTAGAAACAGAAGTTTAGTAACTGTCGCTAAAACAATAAGAGAAAAATGATTTGTTGGCACTTAAGAATTTCCTCATCTTCGATTTGCAAAAATATTCATAAACTTATTTACTTTTTTTGTTTAAATTATTATCAATTTAAATGGCATTTAATAACTTCAAAGCATGTACCGGTATAAAAGTTATAAACTGTTAACTTTTCTCTGGACTCTAGGTACTACATATAGTTGCCGATGTAGTAATAAGACGTTCGTATTAACATTTAACAGCTATTTAAATTTATTTATTATTCACTAAAACTATATAGTTCTCAAAATCTTACGAAGTATTACTAAAAATGCTACCGTTGACGGCGAAGACTTATCTTGGAAACAGCTGTTGTTTTCTCCTCCTCTGGTTCGTTACCAAGTTGTCTGTCATTCGAACTCGGCGGTATTGGTGCTGCCACAGTACTATAAAAGCATTACACTGTACAAAATTTTAAGCATTTGTATACACTGGTACTAAAGTTATACGATGTTCATTTTTAGTGCGAAATGGTACCTTTGTGTGGGAGGTTCCGAAAGGGCGGGGCAATAACCCTTATTTTTCTCTGGACTTTAGGTACTATAAAATCATTACAATGTTATAAGCTGTGAACTGTTTGTACAAATTGGTCCCTTTGTGTGGGAGGTAGCAAAAGGGGCGGTGCATTTTCGCCCATTTTTGTTCAGCTTATATTTATAGACGGCAAAATGAGTACTACGTAAGAAATTGTACAGGATACCCATGAGTTGAAAATAAGTTATAAGAGCTTTAACATGTCACAAAATGTTAACCATTTGTTGGGGAGGTACCACAAAGAGTAGGACGATATGGTTGTCCATCAAACATAAACTGGGTTTGAATAAAATCTTATAACGTACGACATTTTAAGACATTCGGTCACTCCTTTTCAGAGTTATCGTTAGCACCATTCAGTTGAACTGACAGACGGATGGACACTAATTAATTAATATTTGTTTAACCCAAGGAGGACCCACGCTGAAATGTTTGTATTTTGTCGTAAAATATGTGGGTAATTTTCAAAAATAAACGAAAAAATTGAAGAAATGCTTTTCAGGATAATCAAGGATTAGGGAAATGTTCGTCCTTTTGATGTCCTTAATTGACAATAATTAGTTGCTTAATTTATAATTCTTATTATAAATTATAAATCAAATTCTTCAAATCGTACCTATATCATTCAAATCTGATATTCCGTTCAATAATTATGTATGTAGACTTCAAAAAGGATAAATTTGTAAAAAAAATTTTAGGTGACCAATCTGGGCGCCCTATAAAATCAAAACCGTTATGAATTTGGACAATCGGTAAAAGTCTGCATGGTCTTCTAATATACGCGTAAAAAATATTATTGAAATCTAAATCCATAAAAATTTGGAGTGGGTTGGTTTCCATAGGCATTGTTTTCTTCGTTAGGATTAACCTTTTTCTGTTTGTTTAACGACTGTTACTAAACTACTGTTTCTACGTGAAAGGGATATTTGGAACATTTGTAGACCTCATAATAATCTTAAATTTAACGAGAACAAAAAAATGCCATACTAATTTTTTTAAATATTTTTACCGTGTTTAGGATACCAGATTACACTTTCGTCAAAATTATTTGTTTATATGAAATACAATACAAAGAAAATATGTATGTATTCTAATTTTACGGTCCAGGGGAAAGCCGAGTCCAGGGGAAAGCCGGACAATATTGTCCGTCCGTCAATCTGCCTGAGTGGCACAAAATCACTCAAAAATGTGTACAGTGCAATGGTTTTGATCAGTGCTCAGAAAAAAAAAGTACGTTATAGGAACGGTTCCTTCAGAGAACACTAACGTTATTTATTTTTTTAGTGTTAGTGTTCGCGAACGGAATGTAATACACGGTACAAATATTTTAATTTCAGCTTGGTCGGTTAAAAAATTCGCTCTCTATGTAGTGCGTAAATATATCTTATCGAAAGGGACCTTCGTATGGGGGCTATATCAAAAAATGGACCGATAAGAAATAACTCTGTACCAATTTTCATCAAGATTGCTTCATATTTGCGACCTGTGGTGTCGAATATAAAAAAGAACGGAACGCTAAACGTAGTGATACTGTTAGTGCTCTGTTCAAAAGAACAGTATCACTACGACGTAGTGATACTGTTCTACGAACGGTACGTTATCGTAGTGTACCGTTCGTCGTGTTCTAAGAACGGTACGTTATCATAGTGGTACCGTTCGCGAACAGTAACACTAAAAAATGTTTAGTGTATTCTGTTCTCGTGTATGGGTTGCGATACTGTTCCGTTCGCGACGAAGGAACGGTACAGAACGCTAATGAATCGTTCCTTAGTATTTTTTTCCGAACTCTGGTTTTGATGTGCCATGTGCCTATAGAAACCAATACGGTACAATGCAATGTCTTTGAAATACCCACTGCACAGTGAAAATTATGCGTTTGTGTAAAGCATATTCTGCTATACCACACAAATTGACTAAATCTGTTTTTAGACTATTTTAAATATCACTGTGGTCTGGTAAATAAAGATAGAATTCTCCCATTTTTCTAATGTCTATAGTCTACAAAGAATGAGCAAACTATTTCAAACATTTCTCACAAAGTTAGGGTATTCAACAATCGGTTTACTTGACTTAACTTATCTTACTTGTTTTAGAGACTATGTATTGTAATTTATTAAATCTCTTCAATTAGCTACGAGGGCAAAGCAAACAAGTTTAGAATATCAATAATAATTACATTGACTAATGTTACTTTTTGCCTATAAACACCATAGATCTTGGCGTTAATTATACTCGTAACTTTAACTATAAACAAGTTTTCAAACAAAATCGATAAACTTCATTAACGATATCAGACCAACAGGTTTAGCAATTGAAATATGTAGTTCCTACCAAAGAACATATCAAATAACAAATGTGTGTGATGATCATCTACAGTGAATATATAAACATTTGTTTAGTTCCAATCAATACCATGTTTTTGCACTTAATGCACACAAAGGAGTATTCTTTCCACAGAAACGAAATTCGAGACTATACACATTTTTTGTATCAATCCTCGTTGATTCGAGTAATTTAAGACATGAAACGTGAGTCCATTAGCACGTGAATACAGTCAAAGAAACCATGTGATCTTAATAGGTTCAAAACAGACTACAATATAGTCCATAGCTTTTCCATTTCAGGTGTGTTTTTCCTCCAACTTTCACATGATTAGCATTCTAAATGCATTCATTCTACTCGTATTGTTGAACAAACAAGAAAATACAATTTCTAATGAATCTTGAATGCAGTTTTTAATTTGTTCTCTCCTCTATTCTCCATTCCTCTCCAAGAGTACAAAGTCAAAAAGTCACTTCATAAAACAACAATGAAAGTCATCAAGTCTAGTTAGGTTGTTGTTGTTGACGTTGTTGCTGCTGCTCTTGTTTTAATGGGAATACATTATGAGTATGACTTAAGTCATACAAACAACATTAAAGAAATGTTAGACAGACAGGCTAATTGACTGCATAGTGTATAGTAGACTAGTAGAACAAAAACACTCTCACCAACTTGACAACTAAAGTGTCCATTTAAGGTGAGGACAAGTACACACGCACCTATCATTAAATCCTAATGTACGAGTAACAACTATACGTGTGTCTCAGAGTAGGGAGAATGTGAGTGAGATACATATCTCTGTTTGTTATCGGACGATATCACATAGAGTGATCAATGTACTCCATTAAATTAAATGAATAATAAATCTGTCCTTCTTTAAATTAGTTTTCAAATACGAGTACATTGATTTAATATGTCTTTAGCTTAAAAGGGTTTTTGTGAGATTCATTCATTCGCCTTTGTCTGAATTTTTAATGACTATTTTCCATTGTTAGTATAGATGGGGTAGGTACCAACGCGCACAGTGGGGTTTTGTTGACCAACATGTGACTAATTTGAAAGCTAAGCTAATATTAATTTAATTTGTATTCCCTAAACCACACTGTGGTCCTGGGTATTATGAGTATGTGCATTTGTTTGTAACACCCAAAAGGAGAAAATATAGACCCCTCGTTTATTATACCGATCGACTTCGAATAACTTTCTGAGTCGGCTTAACCATGTCCGTCCGGGTGCTGATGTATCCTTGTAATCAAAGTGCAGGTAGTAATTATGGTTCGATTGTGATGAAATTTTACATAAACCACTTGTATAGTCCAGGTGCGGTACCTATTTAAATTGGAGGAAATCGTTTCAGATTTATATACATATTTTCCACCGATTTGGGTTGGTGTATTTTGCACCAGATCGAAAAAAAAATTGGCAAGCACAAATCTCTTCACCCAATAATAAAGTCTACTAAATTTAGCTGAAATCGGTTCAGATTTAGATATAGCCCTCATATTAAGGGTGGTCCAACCAAAACGCACGATATTAATTGTAAATCAAACAAAAAGTTTTCAGAGAATTATCTTAATAGGATTCATTTTGTCACACCTCTTAATATTGAACTGCGACCCCATATAATAACGGGTTTTCCAACAAGAGGTGTTATTTTGAATCACCCGGTATTTCGGTAGCTGTCACTTTTGAAGCTTTTATTCTTTGACATTTGACAAGTAGAAACTACGCCATTACTAAAAATGGAACGATAGACGATTCAACAACGCATTGAAATTATTAAAATTCGAAAATCATCTTGACTGATGAGGCCCATTTCCACCTCGTAGCCACGTCAACAAGCAAAATTTTCGCATCTGGGGCTCGGAAAACCCAAGAGTTATTGTTGGGAAGCCTCTCCATCCTCAACGTGTGACTGTTTGGTGCGGTTCGAAAATGAGGTTGGATCAACAATTACGTTGAATGGATTGCGCTATCGAGAGATGATTAATGATTTTTTATGGTCGGAGTTGGATGGTATTGATCTGGACAACGTTTACTTTCAACAAGACGGCGCTACCTGCCACATAAGACCTCAAAGATAGAATTCGTGAGGCTATCGAGGACATAGGGCAGCCACTTTGCGATTTGGTTATGGACAATTCCATGAAAAGGATGTGGTCCTGTAAGCGTTTTAAAACGTGGTGGCCATTTATTTGGCTGAAGTTCTTTTCATTATTAACTGCATACTTTCATCTTTATTATGAAATAAACATCCGTTCATTTATCTCAAAAAATGGCATTTTTCTTTGAATACCAAAATAACACCACTTGTTTTAAAACCCTTTATATATATTTTTAATCGCCGTAAAATTCCACAATTTTTACTGATCGGGTTGAAAATTTGTAACTAGGATTTATTTATATCCGGAACCTTTCACACGAACAACTCTAGTCATAGGTCCATGTTTTTATATAGCCCCCATTCAAAGGTCCCTCTAGATTTGTCTTCTTAAGGCAACAAAAACACAAATTTCAACGAATTGTAGCAAAATTTAGTAGCATGAGTTTATTCCTAGCCGAAACAATTCACATGCGATCTGTAGGTTGGGTTAGGTTAAGGACGCTCGGCACACAACCATTTCTGGCGTGCACCACTTCACTTCCTTTGGTCCATTGTGTTCGTCCTGATAAGATGAGTAAAAGAAGAGGGAGTGGTCGAAAAAGATGAAGGAGGTGATGAGTATAGATTAGAGAGAGGAGAGATGCCATTTTAGGAGTGGTTTAGATGAGTTGATGTCAAACCGTCCATCTCAAGAGATTCCAGATTTTGTATCGTGTAGTCACCTAGGTAGCGATGTCTAGAGTAGGACATTGACAGAGAAGGTGTTCGATTGTCTCCAGTTCCTCCTCATCCTCATAGAGTCGACAGTAGTTGGCCGGCAGAATCTCTCCGCCACCTTGCCAGTCAGCATGCCTATCATTAAACGAATGTCCCTCTTTGTGAGGTTAAGAAGATCTTTGGTCCTAGATTTCGACATGGCTGGCCATAGAGATTTAGTGATTTTACAGTCAGATCTGCTCGGCCATGTCTGCTTTGCTAGGTCTTTGTTGAAACTCTCTATGTTACTGAAGAATTCGCATAAGGGGGGATATAGTGATGGCTCAACCCTTGCAGCGTTGATCGCTGATCCATTTCGCGGGAGTTCGTCAAACTTCTCGTTTCCCGCGATATCACAGTGTCCGTGGACCCAGCACAGTCCGATTTTGTTCGCCAATTGCTGTAGTTGCAAACGGCACTCATTAACCACCTTTGACTTAATAGTGGTTGACTTCAGTGCCTCAGAGTAGCCTGGCTGTCAACATAGACTGTTATGTGATCATCTTGCCCGAGTTTTCGTCGATTTATCTAGCTGATTGATTGCAGTATAGCAAAGATCTCCGCCTGGAAAACGCTGCAGGTGTCGGCTAACCTGTAGGACGTATTTGTGCCAAGAAATTCGCTGAAAATGCCTGCCCCTGTGCTAACATCCATCTTTGAACCGTCAGTGTATATTGCATGGCCCTCCAAAGGAAGGTTGCCGCATGACCAGTCTGTTCTTGGGGGATCATTATGTCGAGATTTGAGGAGAATATCTGTCGGTCCTGCCAGAGCCCTTAGATCACATATTCATGATGCCTCAATGAGAACGGCCGAGTGGCCCCAATCCGCGTTACGCCACACACGACCTTCTCGGAGTCTGAGAGCGCATTTCGAAGTACTGCATTTAACAAAAAGACATACAGGTTGTAGGTTCAAAACCACGCCGAGGGCCGCCGGCGGTGTGCTCTTTCTCGCACCGGATATAAATAATGATGCCGCTCTTTGTACTTTCCCTAACTTTTTAAGCTGATATTTAACTTCTGTCGCCTTTCACCATACCACTGAACCATAGGTAAGTATAGGACGCACTATAGCCCTAAACATCCAGTGGATGGTACTAGGCTTGATACCTCAGCTCTTACCTATGGAGTTTCTGCACGAGTATAGATATAAATATGCGATCTATGGTGGAGGGTATATATGATTAATCATGACCGAACTTAACGCCGCTTTCACTTGTTATTTTTAGCCCTTTGTATAAAATATTCGCAGGTCCACAATTTCACTGGTTTGTCGCATAAATCACTCTCAGACGAGTCTGCATTTGTAAATCAGATACTTAATTTTAAAAACCAGAAACAAGTTTCCCTCTTTTCACCCAAAAATTTAAGTACCCAAATCTATTAATAGTTTGCACTAGGTGATGGTATACGAGCAAATATTCGCCCCATTTAATCACTTGAAGAGCACTTTTGCCATGCCCTTGGTCAGTCAATCAGACACGCAGAAAATTTACATACAGAAATATGCATATTTTAATTAAACTCCACAACCCCACTGTGCCAGCGCGATTGATGTTTTCTCTTTGTATCTATCTCACAATGACTTTGAACTATATTTTTTGTGCAGACTCACTGAGTCTGACTCCTAAACTGGTTAGAGGGCTACTGTCGTGCGCCGACCATCGTCCATCGTATGTTAATATCGAAGGTATTTTTTCATTATTATAATAATGTTGACGACGAGGACGGACGCACAACGATGGTAATGAAGATCTCTACAATGATGCCGATGACAATATAAATATAGTGTAGATTGTACGCATTTGTATGATTTCGTTTTGGATTGTCTCAAATGTAAATGACCTTAGGGTAAACCCAAACCCTCAAAATGAATGATCTTAAAGAATAATGACATTATATTGCTGTTATTATATGCAAAGAGATATAATCAATGATATGAATGAATAAAGGCATTGCATTGATAACGGTGAGGGTGAATACTTTGTCATTAGTCTCGCATGTTTGCTGAGTTAACAAGAGAATTTCCTACTTTAAATAGTATAGAATATTATGTTTTAATTGATTTCTTGTTGTCTTTTCAGGTTCTGGGTCAATGGTATGAAGTTGAAAGATCATTTTATTTGCCTGAAATAGCCTCGGGCTGTACTACATTGGAGTTCCAGCCCTTACACCGAGAAGAACTATCCAGATTTAACAACTTCAAATTGGAAGTAGCTATTAAGACTATTAATAGAATGTACGACGGTTTTTGCTTCAACAAATAATTAAATGAAAGTAAATCTTTTGTAAACGATTATTTTGTTTCTTTACAGAACGGGTAATCCTTCAGTGAATTTGGGCTATGCTACACCAGAAAATCGCAAATCTTCCATAATGGATTTTAAGGTAATTTGTTTTGGATCATATGAACATTGCCTTGTCTTCTTTCATCGCAGAATCAAGATTATAGAACAGGACTATCTTTAAGGCCCATTTAAAATCTCGGGTTTACTAACTTTGTAAAGTCCAATTAGAACTTTACTCTGTAAAATCTCCATCTATACGTTGTTTTTAAAAAATTATATTTTAATTACATTGTTTTCTGTTTTTTTTCTCCCCTCTCGTTTACAGTTCAACACCCGCTTTCCCGAAGTCATTGCCCGCCTGCTGCCTGGCTCAGGAAAATATCAAGTCTTATATACAGATTATGATAAGTTCGCCATTTTATGGTCTTGTGGTAGTCTGGGCTCTTTGGGATATTCTGATCAAATATGGGTATTTGGCAGAAGTCGAGATTTCCCCTTTGAAACCCGTGCCAAAATCTATGATGCTCTCAAAAAACTAGGCCTCGAATCGGATCGTTTGGTATTGAGTAAAAATAGGAATTGCCCGAAAACATTATGAACGAGATATGAATTTAATTAATAAGATTTTTAAGATAAGATGTACTCATATCAATATTTTGCGCAGTTGGTACTCGTACTGTATTGTATTCCATTTTAGAATAGGTTACTGTGATACTACCCGGACCATTAAATAAAAAAAAACTAATAAAAACCAAAAATTACAATTTGAAATATTTTTTTTATAAAATGACTAGCTGACCCCAGCAGACGTTGTCCTGCCCGTCCTGTCTGGGATGTATTGATTTGTTATTCATTGATATTTCATTAAAAAATCATACATCCCGGGTTTCAGGAAAAAATCATCAAATCAATATATTGACCATATGTCCACTACAGCGCCATCTACCGGAAACATACATACAAACTATTATCAAGACAAACCACACATACACATTAAATTTCAGTCAAATCGCTCTGGAAATGCGAATTTTGCAAATAACTTGGCCACTCTGCAATTTATCGCGGTGAAAATAATTATAAAACACAAATGACACCAAATCGAATATATTGTTAAATTTTCAGCCCATTCGCTTTATGGTTTCGGAGATCATGCGTTACTAACAAACGTACAAAGGATTTTATATATAAAGATTTATAGATCATGATATTGCAATCATAATGCATAAACTGACCAAGTACATCTTCGATAATATTGTTGCCGACATTTAAAGTTATGATTTACACTGTAAATCGAATCATGACATTACCGCATTTCCTATCAAATTATAAACAAGTAAAGATGGATTAAGTTCGGCCATGTCCAATCTTATATACCCTCCACCATGGATCGCATGTGAATGATTACGGGTACTAATAAACTCGTTATACCAAATTTCGTGTGAAGGATTTGGGGTATGTATAAACCCCAGTTACCAATTTTCATTAAGAAGTCAAATCGGGGAGATGCTATATATGGAGGCTATATCAAAAAATGGACTGATATTGCCCATTTCATTCCCAACATACCTGTAGATATAAGAAGTATATGTACCAAATTTCAGCCACCAAGATCAAGTATAATAAAGGATTTTCCAACAAGAGGGGTTATTTTGGTATTCAAAGAAAAATGCAATTTTTTGAGATAAATGATCGGATGTTTATTTCAAATAAAGAAGAAGGTATGCCGTAATAATGAAAAACAACAGCCATATGGCCACAAAGACCACGCTTACAGGACCATATCCTTTTCATGAAATTTTCCATAACCAAATCGCAAAGTGGCTGCCCTATGTCCTCCATAACCTCACGAATTCTATCTTTGAGGTCTTGAATCGACGCTGGGCTGCTGGCGTAGACCTTATCTTTCATGTGGCCCCAAAGGAAGAAGTCGTAAGGTGTTAAGTCACAAGATCTCGGTGGCCAATTGTGACCACCTCTTCGAGAGATAACACGGTCCGGAAACTTTCCCGTAACAGAGCAATGGTTTCGTTGCTTGTGTGGCACGTAGCGCCGTCTTGTTGAAAGTAAACGTTGTCCAGATCAATACCATCCAACTCCGACCATAAAAAATCATTAATCATCTCTCATTTTCGAAAAAGTAAGGTCCAATGACCCTGCCGGACCATAAACCACACCAAACTGTCATACGTTGAGGATGGAGAGGCTTCTCAACAATAACTCTTGGGTTTTCCGAGCCCCAGATGCGACAATTTTGCTTGTTGACGTAGTCACCGAGGTGGAAAAGGGCCTCAGCAGTCAAGGTGATTTTGTATCGTTTTTTGATCGTTTTGTATCGTTCGATGATCGTGTATCACTCCATTTTTAATAATGGCGTAGTTTCTACTTGTCAAATGTCAAAGAATAAAAGCTTCAAAAGTGACACCTCTTGTTGGAAAACCCGATAGATTGTAGCGTGATTACAACAGGCGGACGGACATGGCTAAATCGTCTTAGAATTTTTGGACGATTGAACATATATATACTTTATGGGGTCTCTGATAAATATCTAGTGGTGTTACAAACGGAGTGACAAAATGAATATACCCCCCATCCTATGGTGGAAGGTATAAAAATATTCCTTTTCATCACGATCGGAGTGAAATTGCGATCTGTACTTTGTGTGTACTTGGATTGTTTTTGTTGTCAATCCACTAGCATACTGTTAAGCTAAGTACACACGATTGCCAGATCGGACAATATTGTCAGACAAATGGCGAAAAATGCAACCCTGTGAACGTACAACCGTGTGAACATACAATTTTTGTCTTGAAACGTTAGCAGAAAAGTCATTGCGATATAATTTGGAGATTGTTAGATGTTCGAAGTTTATGCATGTGTCAACGGCGCCATTGTCAGGAAAGCATTTTATTGGCACACTGTCTATAAAATATTTTCATTGACAATCCTGCATATAAATATTTACAAAATATATTGTAAAAGGTTTTCCTGCAATCGTCTGAACTGCCAATTCACCTTTGCCTAACAATCTGTCATTGTCCGTACATTTGCAGCACTTTAACAGGGTTGATAACGTTGTCCCTCATCAAATTCAATTAAATGAAATCTGCTCCTAAAGCTAAGTACAAACGATTGCCAGATCGGACAATATTGTCAGAAAAATGGCGGAAAAGTGCAACCCTGCGAACGTACAATTTTTGTCTTGCAACATTATCAGAAGTCATTGCAAGATAATTTGCAGATTGTTAGATGTGCGAAGTTTATGCATATGTCAACGGCGTCATTGCCAGAAAAACATTTTATTTGCAACACTGTCTATAAAATATTTTATTGACAATCATGCATATAAATATTTACAAAATATATTGTAAAAGGTTTTCTTGCAATCGTCTGAACTGTCAATTCACCTTTGCCTAACAATCTGCCATTGTCCGTACATTTGCAGCACTTAAACAGGGTTGATGACGTTGTCCAATCTGGCAATCGTGTATACTTAGCTTTATTCTTCCATATTTGTTGCCCTCATCAAATTCAATCTGCTCCTCATACACAACGGAAAATAAATGCTATACAACGATAGATGGCGCTAACAATAAATCAGCTTAGCACAGTTCACAACCATGCATAAGTCACCCAGTGCGAACAGGGATATTAATTTTGTTTACAATTTGCTCACAAATCATTTAATAGAAGTGTTTTGTTTTTATCAACAGAAAAATGTTTTTTCTAGCAAATTTATCAAATCTACCAGTCTCACTTCACCACAAACTATCAAAATAAAATACCAAAGGTATTTTCACTTCTACACTACCTTACCGAATATTCTGTTATTAAAGACTTGCTAATTTTAGTTTTATTGTTTGAATAATTTATTATTATTATTTTTTTATTATATGAATTGCAAAAAACAAAGTAAAATTATTTTCTAATTTTACGGACCAGAGAAACGCCGGGTTACAAAGACCATGAGGCTAGATTTTGCAGCGACAGACTAGAACCTCTGGTAGGAATCATCCACTGGGCTCTACTGCCCATAAAAAATTTGTTTGTTCATTTTTTGTATCTACTAGAAATGCCCACTTCCTTGATGGGAAAACTTTTGACGATCATATAAAGGGTGGTTGAATTGTAAGGGCCGATGTTGAATATGAACCACATCTAAACGTCAAGTTTTTTGCTGCATTCCATTTGAATTTTCTTAATTTCAGACTAACTCAATTTGAACCATGGAATGATACACAATTGAGCAACGCGTTAAAGTTTTTTAAGCCTTTTACGAAAATGGGCGTTCAAATCAAAATGCATTTCGAGCACTTCGTGATGTTTTTTATTAGCATAATCGACCAAATGTGTCCACAATCGAGAGAATGTGCGCAAATTTCAGCAAAAACCGGGTCTGTAGGAGATGTGAAAAAACCTGTGCATGCTCGCCCAGTTCGTTTGGTGCGGCTTATGGACTGGCGACGTCATCGGGACATACTTCCTCGAAATGAGGCCGGTCAGGCAGTTACTGTGAATGGTGTTCGCTATCGTGAGATGATAAGGAACTTTTTATGTCCCGAATTGGAAGATATGGATGTGGACAATATGTGGTTTCAACAGGACGGTGCCACTTGCCACGCAGCTAACGAAACAATGGCTCTTTTGCGCAACAAATTCAATGGCCGTGTTATCTCACGTCGTGGCGATGTCAATTGGCCGCCAAGGTCATGTGATTTAACGCCGTTCGACTTCTTTCTTTGGGGTTATTTGAAAGAAAAGGTTTACGTCGATCAGCCAGCAACAATTCAAGAGCTAAAGGATGAGATAAGTCGGCACATTAACGGCATAGAACCTCAATTATGCCTCAGCCTCATCGAAAATTTTGACCATCGGATGGAGGTGTGCCGCCGAGGTCGCGGCGGCCGATTTTTTGTTCCATACATAATTGAACCATACCAATATTATCATAATAAAAAGAAATGACAATAATTTCCTAAATAATTTTATTTTATTCAAACTCAATATCGGGCCTTAAAATTTAACCACCCTTTATTTGAAATATGTAATATAAATTTGCTTTACTAACCTTAGATAGTTATATTACGACAATATTTATTTCGACAAATATTTTTCATTGTTATTTAGCGGAGATTTTTAGTCATTATATATTTAATTTTAGCACCAATGTCGTGCCGATTTAAAAATGTACATCATAGATAGAATATGGGTATTTCCAGGATGCCGAACGCGACATTCGTACGCCTTTAAAGTGAAACAAAATAAAGAAATCTAACAATTTTTTTTTGTTGTATACATTTTTCGATAGCATTTTAGTAGCACTATATTTAGGGCAAAAGGCACGTTTGGTCGATTAGTTGCTTTCTGATATATTGGCAAAAAACATGGGATCCCGAACGCGACAAAAAATAGAACTCGTTTTCGACTGCATCTAGAAATATTCAAAAATCTGCGAATTGAAACAGAATTTTGTAATGCAATTTTTTTTTTAAATAAAATAGACTAATGTAGTTTTTAATTAGAGGTTGTCATGTTAAAATATATATATTGGATTTTTTTTTTGCCGCTCTTAGTGTAAATTCCGCACGCGACATTCCTAACGCGACATTATTTCTCTCACGTAATAATTGCATTTAGAAAAACAAAAGTATAACTTCTACACTTACAAATGTAAGAATAATAATAATAAGGAACACATGTTTGTTAATTTTTTAATTTTAAATTTAATTTTTGTAAATTTAATTTAATTTATTTTTTTTAATTTAATTTTTTTAATTTAATTTCTTTCTGTTTTAATGTTTTCTAAATGTCGTCGTGATGCTTCTTTATTATTATTTTTACTCATCCGCACAAAAAGTAAGCAAATATGAAAAAAAAATTTTTTTTGTTCTAATATGTCCAACTGAGATGGCGAACGCGACAAACTTTTGACTAAAATTAAAGCTTTCTTAAAGGCAACAGCAAACAATTTTTGTTTTTTATTAATTAAGCACAATTAACTTTGTTTGAATATAAATTTTCAATTACTTGCTTCGACTGGATGAGCAGTTCTGATACAAAACTGCGTTTTGTTATCGCGAACGTGACACCAAAATAGCAGGTGAAAGAAACTTACAAATTTACCGTTAGTCGATTCTTGCTTTATCTCTGTTTCTATTTTCCTAATAGTTTGTCGTTGGTACAAAGATCTTTAACGAAGATTGCAACCATAAACCGAATATATAACAAATAACAGTGAAATGCAAAACCAGCACTTAAAGGGGCCAAAAATGAAAAAAAAAAATATTTGAGACTTTCTGTTCAAATATTTCACAACAAAAATAAAAATATGCTGTAAACTCATTATATTCTTTAAATTCAAATATTTCTTTAACAATATAAAAGAAAAAAACATTAGTTTATCAACTTTTATTTTTCTCATCGTGGTGGACCTTTCTCTGGAAATGCCCATATATATTAATCACTTTTTACAAACAAAATTAAAGAAAACCAGTAAGGAAAGACTAAAGTCGGGCGGGGCCAGATATATAATACCCTCCACCATTGTTTGCCATCAAATGCACGAAGAAAACTTTATTATTACGAGAATGCATTGTTGCAGGTTGAATATATTTCTTTCCTAAATTCCAGGCACAACGGAATCAACACCGCTAATCAGTCAAAGTCGACTGTGATTTTCAAAAGGGATCGTCGTTTTTGTAAATATCGCTTCGTATTTGCGTTCTGGACTTTGATTACAAGAATACATGTAAATACAGGCGGATATGGCTAAATTTCCCATCTTTTCTTTTTGGGCGCTACAAACAAATTTCAAGCTTATTTTCAAAGAGCTATCCTCGCACTTTGTACCATATATTGTTTGGCATGGCAACTCTGTGCCTCTATAAGGACAAATCTCGAGAACCAGTTTTATTATCTCTTGCTTATGTCCCAAGAGCCCAAGTGCTAGGTTTTACCCAAAGTGCCTTTAAAAGAAAAGGCTATAAGTCTATATTTTACCTTTTTACGTCCCTGTATTTATGCTCTACCCTCGCATTCCAATTTTTCTCCTGTGTCCTTAAACCCATTTTTACTTATGGCGATTTCGTTTCTGTACAAAATGTTGCCCTGTCGACCTGTCTGTTTGTGGATAAGATGCGGCAGCCCTCTTTCCTCATTTAAGTTTATTAAAACCATGTTGTTTTGTTACAAATTAAGTACTTACATTCAGTACAGACTGTGGAGCAGAGCAATATTTTCGGCGGCGGCGGCTGACACGATTTAAGTCGGCGGCGGCGGCGCGCCGGCTGAAATAGCTTTGAATATTGCTCATCGGCGGCGGCTTGACCGGCTTGAATGACTTCAGCTGTTTTTGGCACTTTGTTTGTGAATTGAAAAAAAAAACAAAGCAATAGCAAGAAAATTTCAAGAGGTTGTGAATCATTTGATCAATATCATGTTTTAGTTCTTTTAATTAATTTTATTAATTAATTTTTGTTCATAACAATATGAGTAAAGCAAAGATATTTTTTTTTAATTTAATTATGAAAAATCTTTTAATGTATAGTAAAGTATATTAAATCATTGAGTGGAAAAGGAATATATCTCATTTTGAAGTTCTTAACTCTTCAATTATTTTAAAATTGTCATGCACAAAAAGTTGTTTTTTTACTGTAGACGGGTGAAGTTGTGACCTCTTTGCAGTTACGCAGGAACCAGCCGCTGAGAACGCCATTTCTGAGGAAGCTGATGTTGCTGGTATTCCGAAATATATATCAGCAAGTTCTGATATCCGTGGGAAAACCTAATAATTTAATTATTCAAATAAAATTAATGAATACATGAGAGACAATGTCCATATTACCTTTTGTTGCTGTTTCCACCAATCTAAACTTTCTGTGTCGTTTACTTCTATTGAGAAGTATTTTTCTATTTCGCTCATTATGCTGTTTCTTGGCGTTTCAACTGACTGGTTCATAAATTCCAGCATTTTTTTCCTGCTGTCTGATATTTTCTGAAAAAGGAGAGGATTTACATATTAATATATATACTTATATGTATAAAGCGACAATAATTTAAAATACCGCTTTTTTTGCTTTTGACTCCGCCATCTGGGTTCCACTTGTGGAAGGGATCTCATCAGTGTTGTGTTCCGTTATAGCTTGAAAAAGGATTTCTTCCTTTGTTATGGGATTTTCAACAGGTTCGCCTAAAATGAACCTGTCCGGAACATGACTGTTTGGAATTTTTTTCAAATAATTTTCAATTGTACTCCAATTTTTTTGGCAAGGGTCCAAAAGTGCAGCTACAACATGTAATTTTTGTACCTTGAATCTTTTTGAAAAATGTTCGCCAGCGAATTCGTATAAATCGATAATGACTGTGAATGTGGCTTTCCAAGATCTATCCAATATGTTTTTTTTCATGTCTTCGAGGAAATATATGCACATTGATATTGTGGGATATTTTTGCCCCTGCAGAACAATTGTGGCTTCAGAAAATATTTCCAGAAACTCTCCAAATTCTTTTACGATGTTTCTTTCCATTTGCGGTATTATCAAATCTTCACGCTTTGCTTGCAAAAGTGTCAGATTGACGGCCTCAATATTACTCGAAAAGCTCTGCACCATTCTCAGTAAAGAATTCCACCGTGTTTGGACTGAATTTTTTAATGTTGTTGGGTTATTGGATTTTATTGCCTTCTCCAAACTGTCTTCCAATAAACCGATTTCATATTGGTCTTCGATTTCAATTGACTCGTGGATATCTCGAATGATATCGTAGACATCTTCATTTTTTTTTAAAGACTGGAAATTGTGGACATCTTGAAATCTGTAGTTTAGAGCATGGTAAATGTCTTTAAGTTTTTTTATTATTAATGCCAGCTGGGCAAATCGATCATTCTCCAAAATATCAGCCGAAATAAATAAATGTAGGGTATGTGCTAAGCAAGCATACCTAACAATTTTATTTATTTTGAGAGATGCGATTATATTACTGCCTCCATCAGTAACTGCTGTTATATTTTTGTTTTGGAGTCCGAATTCTTTTATTACCGCCATTGTCCTTTCAGCCACTGTGTCTTTTTTGTGAGGACGGGGAAAGTGCTCCGTTCTTAACGTCAAGTTTTGTAAAACAAAATTATTCGAATAATGAACTTTTATATTCATATATGAAATCTTTTTGTAGCGGTCGGTCCACATGTCCATCACTATCGTTATATTTGGAGGGCATTTTGCCAATGCCGACTTGACCGCTTCCATATAGCTTTCGTATACGTCGTCTAATGCCGTTGTGGAAACTGTTTTCCTACACGGAAATGTAATTTTTGGGTCGATCGATCTTAAATACTTTTTGAATCCTTCTCTCTCGACGATGTTAAAGGGTTGGAGGTCTACACAGCACATCTCGGCCAATCGCCTGGCATGGACAAATTTCGTATTTTGTGTAGCGGAAGACGAGAGTGCCTTTTCCGTCACATCACGCCGTTTTTTTGAATTTGCACCAAATAATTCTATATTATGGACCTTTTTTAAATGGTTAATGTGGTTGGATGTTGATGTTACATTGCCAAACCTAGGTGAAAAATAAAGTTGTGTAGAAATAAGTGCCTGTGTATCAACGAGTTTGTTTGTTATATTACCCTTTTAAAACACTGTTTTCCTCTAGGCAAATAGAGCAAAAATTTTTGTCTTGGAGACATGTTTTGCCAGAAATGTTTAATGTCCCGAAATATTTCCAACATTCGGAGCCGACTACAGCAGATGTGTTTATTTTTACAACACCCGCTGCATATTCTTTTTTATCAAGCAACGATTGGTAATACTGCAGGTCTTTTGAAACACCAACAGGCTCCTCATCACATACATCCACTTCACTATTTTTTTGAAAAAAATTTTTTATAGATTTTTGCGACATATTAACATAAACTTCTTTAAAATTCTTCGAAGAAATAATTTGTGTTAAAAGACGCTTCGAATGACGCCTAATTATAACGGTGCCTAATATGCGCATTAGGCTGTCTCCTAATTCAGAGCGTCCACGTCAAGCGTCTGTAAGTATAACATGGCGCATTGCGTTTATACGAGCGCACAAAAATATCCATTGGACTTTTTTGACACGCCGTTGCACTAAATTAGGAACCAGGCAACGACACAAAATAAATCGAAGATTTTTGGTACTAATAATATCAATATCTATTATTCCCATTATTTTGTTTCATTAAAAAATGCAGCATTGTGTTAATTTTAACCAAAGGTAATCTTAGTACCAATATTTTTCTTGTACTTTTTGGAAATTTTTCATTGTTGGGGAATATTGCCAAAAAGATATTAAATAATAATATATCCTCTTCAATTCAATACTTCTTGTTTGTGAGAAATAATTAAAAATAATAAAAACCAAAAATATCCCCCTTTTATTAGACAAGTACGTTGAGCATCAACTTTCCAATTATGTAAAGCCCCGTACTAAGATCATGATCTGATTTTGCGACAGAAAATGTTGCTTGGCTTATAAATAAAATAATATTGCAATTTTATGAAAATAATTGATAATGCTATAATCTTGCTGTGTAGCAAAAATTATCAATTTATTTAATGTTCTTTATTAGTTATTTGCAAAATACATTTTTTTTATGGATTTTGACAGTTTTTTGCCGCAGAAACCGATGTTAGTACGGGGCGTAAAGCCCGAATGTGAAAGGGAATGGCAAAGTTCGGCGGCTTATTTTCAGCCTAATGCGCCAGTGTCAATGGCGGCTTATTTTCAGCTATGTGCGCCGACAATATCGGCGGCGGCGAATATGAATCGATTTAGAACGGCGGCGGCGCGCCGATTCGGCGCGCCGCATTGGCTCCACAGTCTGATTCAGTATTAGTTTCAAACGACCATTATAATTAATGGAAACGATTACTTTAGCAAATGTATTTTAATGTCTCGACGTTCCTTTCGGAATAAACTTCATGTCTGACCCTCATTATTTATGTACAATGATAATAACACTTTTTTCTTAATAGAATTACAGCTTTTATATAAAAATGCACATATTTCCACTTTCAATTTAGAATAATTTCAAGAGCGCTTATTTTCAATGTTTGTTTACTTTGTCAATCGAGTATAGACGATTGCCAGATCGGCAAACGTTATCAACCCTGTTAAAGTGCTGCAAATATACGGGCAATGCCAGATTGTTAGGCAAAGGTGAATTGACGGTTCAGACGATTGCAAGAAAACATTACAATTTCATATATTTACAATATATTTTGTAAATATTTATATGCAGGATTGCCAATAAAAATACATTATAGACAGTGTTGCAAATAAAATGATTTTCTGGCAATGGCGCCGTTGTCACATGCATAAACTTCGAATATATAACAATCAGCAAATTATCTCGCAAAGACTTTTCTGCTAACGTTTCAAAAAAAATTGTATGTTCACACGGTTGTAAATTCACAGGGTTGCATTTTTCCGCCATTTTTCTGGCAATGTTGTCCGATCTGCAAATCGTCTGTACACCCAGCGAAAAACAAAGCACATACGAGCTTAATCTTTGCAAATTCGTTTATGATAATGAACCAACCCCGTATGTTACGAATTCCAGCAAGGCGGTGCATGAATATAGCATCAAAAATCAACAACGCTTCGTTGCAAAATGAATACCAACTGGGGATAATTTAAATCAAGTTTTGGGGACAACTATAGAACGTGCGGGGGACGACTAAAGCACTTGCTGAGGACAAAAAAAGCACGCGCTGGGATAACTTTCCATTCTAAATTCGTCTGAACTGTCAATTCACCTTTGCCTAACAATCTGACATTGCCCGTATATTTGCAGCACTTTACCAGGGTTGATAACGTTTGCCGATCTGGCAATCGTCTATACTCAGCTTAATGGTGGCAGTCACCTTCGTATCATTCGCCTTTATGTACTGCAAAATTTAACTCCTGTGCTCTATGAAAAACTTACACACTTATTATTAACTTTTAAAATTGAAATTTTTATAATATTCGTAGGCCGACACCATTTTTATTGATTCTAAAAATTTCTGCAATAGGAAGATGTCACTGGATCAATCACCTTATCCCTCTCATTCCATAGCCCTGAGAATCATCGACAATATCAAACAGGTCATTAAATTATATTTCTTCGTCATTAATTTTCATTGTTCACGTCTTTATAAATCCTCGTGGTTTCTTCTTCTAAGAACTGACAATAACAAATCCAATAAACAACACAAAGCCGAACAAATAATCATCAATCTTACGGCGACAATACGCAACGCCGGTCAAAAAATCACCCCCGCTTCGTTGATAATTAATGAACGAATCGGTGGCGATTTTTCATGCACGTTACGTTTATAAATTGGTACCAAACGGTGTTTATTTTGCAACGTCTTTTTTTCCTCAGTGTACTTACCGTTAGCTTCAAATGCAGGATGTAATAAAAGTAACGGAAGGAAGTATTTGTTCTAAAATAATATATAAAAATAATCCAATTTAAGACATTTCGATTTATTAATGAACACAATCAAAGAGTTTTCGATTTTTTTAAATAAATAACTATTTATTATTATTAATAATTGTATATAATTATATTTGAAATGGTTCTTCTTCCGTTCGTTTCGCTTTAAATGTCTTAGCAAATATATATTAATAATATTCTGTATGTATATTGTTGTTGTGGTATGTTGTACATGAAAAAAAGTTAAAACAAAACAAAAATAACATTTATGGTGTGGTAAAAAATATACTTATGTATAGTATATGGAGACACAAAAAAGAAGAATTAAACTACAATTATTGCTTTTATTGAATATGTATGATTTAATAATATTTATTTGTGGCGTTTCCTTTCAGCAGATCGAATTGGCGGGATTGAATTGCGAGTTGCTGCTGTAAATTAGCAGAGGGCAGACATTTTTTTAAAATATTCTATATCAATTGCGATGACAGGATATGAGATAAGTTATCTTTATTAAAAACGGAAACCATTTTCGAGTTGATATTTTGAATAAATTGCCCCCTATGTTTAATGATGCATGTATTTGTGACAATTTTTTTTTGTTTGGTAATAAAATTATGATAATTTGAATATGAGAAAAATTAAACTGAAAACACATTTAGACAGATAGTCAAATATTCTTGTAGTTGTCGATAGATACCAAGAGAAGAAATTACATTTACGTATACTGCTCTACTACATAGATGTGTTTTGTATTTATTTACTAATGAATTGGAAAAATTTTTGGGATTTTTATTAATGATGATTTTTCTTCGTTTGTTTTGTTTTTTTTTTCTTTGATTATGAGTAATGCAAAAATTTTGATTTCTTTATTATATATTTAGTATGTATATTTGCTCTATGTAGATTTTAATTGATTTTGGCATAATTTCATGAATATTCTCTTTCGTTTCTTTAATAGATATGATGCGTGGGATTTCTTTTTTGATTTTGTTTATTTTATTATTAATTGTTGTTGTATAATTTAGGGATTTATTTTAAGGACACTACTACAATAAGATTAAATACATACAAAAAATATTAAAGAGAAAAAAAAACAATATTTAATAGAGGAGTGACGACGACAATGAGGGATGTACATAAGTAGTATAATTGGTGGGGAGAGGGGGGAAGGAATTGTTGTTGCTTATTAGGCTGGGGTGTGGGAAGGAATTCATGTCTTTTTCATTTGTTGCAAACGAACTTAAATTCGCTCGGTTACATAAACTTTGGCAGTGGCTGGAGCATTTGAACGTCTAACGGCTACAGAGACAATGATGCCTATCGCCACTAATACAATGCCCAAGGAGTTCATGATGTAGTGCTCAATCTCCGAACTGCGGGTGCTGAAAGTAAAGTAAAGTAAAGTAGAACATAATAATCAATAAAAAAATAAATATTATTTCCCTTAATTTTTTCGATAAAAATTTATTGGAACTGCAATTTTTAAATAAAATTTCATTGAAATTTTCCTGTTTGCCTTTCAAAATTGTTGGAATTTCATTTTCTAGAAAATCTTGAAAATTTATAAGAAACTGAAATTTTGTAATTGTCTTTCAAAATGTATAAAATTAAATTTTTCTAGAAAATCTTGCCTAAATTAATATTTTTTTCAAGTTTCTTCCACATTTAATTTTTATAAAAAATTGTAAATACATAAATCATTTTATTTTTAATTTTTTTGTAGAAATTTTATTTTTATAAAAATTTCAGCAAAATTTAATTTTTATAAAAAATTTAATATAAATCGAATTTTAATAGAAAATTTTTTCAAAATTTTGTATTTACCTATGAAATTTATTTTTGCCTAAAAATTTTACAAAAAGTTGCTAAATTTTTACTAATTTTTATGGAGATTTGAATTTTAGAAAAATGTATTTTTGGATTTTAACAAGTTTTTAAATGCTCTGGAATGGCTGAACCGATTTTTACAAATTTTACGTCTTTCGAAAGAGAACATAACAGAACATTTTTATGATTTTTTTTTAATACATCATTTTTTTATAAAATTTCTTCAATATTATATTTATACCCTACACCACACTGTGGTACAGGGTATTATAAGTTTGTTTCACGGCAGATGTTTGTAAAATAACACAGCTAGACCCACCTTAAAGTATACCGATCGACTCAGAATCACTAGCTGAGTCGATTTAACGATGTCTGTCCGTCCGTCCGTCCGTCTGTCCATGTAAAGTTGTTCGTCGACTACAGGTCGCAATTTCACTCCTATCGTTCTGAAATTTAGCAGTTTAGAGTATTTCGCGGCTGTTAAGATCGCTATTGAATTTGGTTGAAATCGGTTCAGATTTAGATATAGCTCCCATATATATCTTTCGTCCGATTTGGCCCTTTAGTCCTATAGAAGCTGTATTTTACATCCGATCGTTTTGAAATTTAGAATGGTAGAGTTTCTTGATCCATGAACCAACATTGCTGAATTTGAAGAAAATCGGTTAAGATTTAGCTATAGCTCCCATATATATGTTTGGTCCGATTTGGAGTTGTGTAGGGTATTATATAGTCGGCACCGCCCGACTTTAGCCTTTCCTTACTGGTTTTTTCTATCTCCGGTTATGTTCAAAGATAGGCCATATTGGTCCATTCCTTCTGGTACCTCCCACACAAAGGGTTAACATTTAGTGAAATATTGATTATTTAATAACAACTATACCTTGGTCGGTTTACCCGACTGAAACTTTCTTACTTGTTTTTAATATACAATTCAGTGCACTTCCTTGAAGTATCATCCATTGACTTACCCAATCCTTGATTTTTATATCTATTCCGATTATGATTTTGGTGGGACATCGGCTTTCTATCAGATTGCCTTTGTTCTTAATCTCCTCTCTCCTATAAGTTTGCCGTAAGATCGGACTAAGCTCTGTACCCCAATCTAAGTGCCTAACCGTCCTGGGCCCTTAATAATCGAAAGATTCAGGGAGTTTACGTGGACGGCACCTTTTGAGCGGGGACTGATCACATGTTGGTCAAGCACAGAAACGTAAGCACTTAACTTATAGTCACAGAGCAGATTTTTCCATCAGATCAGCCCATCGGTAAATGCTTATGCTCTTTGAACTACAGAATTTAGGTAAAAAGTCAAAAGATCTTCTTAGAATTGCACCCTTTTTTTACATTTATACTTATATTTTCTAACCTTTTTGTTTTTTTTTCTTTTCAGGTGTTTCTTATACATATATATATTAACATATATTTTGTAAGTAAAATAAAAATAAAAATGCGAAAGTTAAATTTTTGTTGTTTTATTTGATATAAATATTAAAAATTATTGAAACAACTATGTTTCTGGTTACATGAAGTAACCACTAAGTAGTGAAATTAACAATAAAAAAGGTTTCAATAACAATCTTCACAGTTAATAATATTAACAATTTCATTGTTAAATTGAACATGCATTGTTTCAATAAATTAACTATGAAATGTTAATATTAACAATTTTCATGGTTAAAAAATTCAAAAATGCATTGTTAAAGTAACAATTATTATTATAATATTAAAAATTTTCATGGTTAAAAAATTCAACCATGGAATAGTTAAATTAAATAATATTATTGTTAAATACCAGTCAACAAGAAAATGTTCAAATTAACCTTATATAATGTAGACTCCAAATCATGTTTATTTATGGTTAAGTTAACCTTATATAAGGTTAATTTTTGGCTCAGTGCAATATTACGAGAGTGGTGTAGGGTATTATATAGTCGGCACCGCCCGACTTTAGCCTTTCCTTACTGGTTTTCTATAAGATTTCTTCAAAATTTAATATCTTGAAAATTTTGTCAAAATGCATTTTTATTGACATTCTTTATTTCTTGAAAATTATGTCAATATTCAACTAGAAAAGTTCGTAGAAATCGCATTTTCTTTAAAACATTTTCGAAATTGCATTTTGCCAGAAAATTTCCTTTATCGGCCTTTAATAAAGTCAATGACTTTTAATCAGGGTTCATCGTCCCTTAAGCAACTCTTCGATCTTTAATCCCTTCAATAGATTAATCTTAATGCTTAATCAAAAAATGCAATTCCTACATAATTTTTTAGAGAAATGCAATTCTAATGAAATTTTGTAATGTTGTCGAAAATAGTACAATTAAAATAACATTTTTCTAAAAAAATCGTTGAAATTTGCAATTTTCTATAAAAAAAATTTCAAAATTGAATTTTTCTAGAAAATTTCGTCAAAATTTCATTTAAATAAATGCCGAAAATATTTTTTATGAAAATTTGTTTTTTTGTGGAAATTGAATTTTTTTGAATTTCAGTAAAATTTCATTTTTATAAAAAATTTGACAGAAATCGGATTTTTATAGAAAAAATTGTCAAAAATGGTATTTTAAAAAATGTCAAAATTAATTTTTTTTTAAAAAATTGTTGAAATAAAACTTTCTAGAAACTCTTCAAAACTAAATTTTTTTAAAAATTGCATTTCTTGAAAATTTTGTCGAAAATACGTTTTTGTTAAAATTTAGTTTTTTCTAGAAAATGATGTTAAATTTAAATTTTTATTTTTATTTTTTTTATTTATTTCATTTCATTTTTATTATTATACGTAATATAACCCCTGTAGGCCAATAAAGGTAAATTACAATATTCTTCAAAGAAAAATTAGTTTACGTATATAATTTGAGTTGCTACTACAGCGAAAAAACGTAATTAGTTCTAAATATATGTATAACTTAATAACTATTAAATTAAGTATTAATGACAATTGCAGGTTGCTACAATTATTGCTAATTGTTGCTAAATTTATTTATTAAACTTCAACAAAATTTTCTACAAAAAATTGATTTCAACAACACTTTTAAGAAAAATACAAATTTTAATGAATTTTCTAGAAGAATGCAAATTTAAATCAATTTTCTAAAAAAGTGAATTTTTGTAGAAAAATGTATTTAGGATGAATTTATCTATAAAATTGCAGTTTTTATTAAAATTTCTAGAAAAGTGTAATTTCAACGAAATTTTGTAGAAAAATTCAATTTCTACGTAATTTGTTGGAGAAAAGCTATTTCAATGAAATTTTCTAATGTTGTTGTCAAAATTTTTATTTTTTCAATTTCTTCATATTTCTAAATAAAATTCGTTTGCTATTTTGAATAAAATTTCTATAAAACTTTCTCAAAATTCCACTTTTTTAGAAAATTTCGTTAAAATTTCATTTTTAAAAAAATTTGGCAAAAATATATTTTTTTGTAGAAATTGCATTTTTATAGAAATTTTCAGCAACTATTTTTATAAAAATTTAACAGAAATCGAGAAAATATTGTCTAAAATGGTACTTTAAAAAATGTCATCAAAAAAATTTTAGAAAATTACATTTACCTATAAAATTTCTTCGAAATTAAATTTATTTATTTATTTATTTATTTATATGAATTACAATACAAAGTAAATTTATATTCTAATTTTAAGGTCCAGGGAAAGGCCGGGTAACAAAGAACATATGGCTAAATGTTTGCAGCGACAGACCAGAGCCTCTGGTGGGAATCGAACCCACGACACCCAAACTCATAGGCGAGTACGCTACCAACTCGCCTACTGGGGCGCTCCGAAATTAAATTTTTCAAATAAAATTTCTTCAAAATTAAATTTTTCTAAAAATGTCTTTAAAATTACATTTCTTGAAAAGTTTGTCGAAAACACATTTTTATTGAAATTATGTCAATTTAAAATTTTTATTTAAAAAAATTTTAAATTAATTATTAAATTTCAAAGAAATTTTGTACAAAAATTTGATTTCAACAACATTATTTAAAAAAATACAAATTTAAAGAAATTTTCTAGAAAAATACAAATTTAAAGAAATTTTCTACAAAAAAGTGCAATATTTTAGAATAATGTATTTAGGATGAAATTCTCTAAAAAATTGCAATTTTTATTAGAATTTCTAGAAAAAAGTAATTCCAACGTATTTTTTTAAAGAAATGCTATTTCTATGAAAATTTTTAATGTTGTCGAAATTTGTATTTTCAAAATGTCTCCAAAATTGTATTTTTGTAAACAATTTCGTTAAAATGTGCAACTTTCTATTAAATTTCTATAAAACTTTTTCAAAATTTCATTTATTAGAAAATTTCGTCAAAATATCATTTTTAAAAAAATTTGCAGAAAATATATGTTTATTGATTTTTTGTGGAAATTGCATTGCAATTGCATTCAGCAAAATTTATTTATTATAAAAAATTAAAACAGAAATCGAATTTTAATAGAAAATATTGTCAACAAATTTTATTTTAAAATTTTTTTAAAAATTACGTTTATCTACAAAATGTTTAAAATAAATTTTTCTTTAAAATTTCTTCAAAATTGCATTTTTTGAAAATTTTGTCGGAAATAAATTTTTATTGAAAATTTTGTTTTTCTATTCAGTCAGAATTTATTGGTTTGAGACCATATGTTCCATTTACTTTCTGTCTATTCCAAGAAAGTAATAGAAACAAATACAAAAATTGGTAGAGAGTTTTAATTGCTTGGTAGAATTGACTGCAGTTTCGATAGACACCACTCTATCATCTCTCTATTGGTATGAGAGTTTTAGTATGTTGACTTAGTTCGGCAAAATACGGGTTTGGTTAGCAGTTCTTGTTAAATTCAATTTACTGCTTCCTCAAGTATTTCAGCTGATTTAAGTTAAAGACATACACTATTGCTACTGAATTCTGAAGATGATAGAGTGGTGTCTATCGAAACTGCAGTCAATTCTACCAAGCAATTAAAACTCTCTACCAATTTTTGTATTTGTTTCTATTACTTTCTTGGAATAGACAGAAAGTAAATGGAACATATGGTCTCAAACCAATAAATTCTGACTGAATAACAAAACAACAGACCAACAATAAATAACAACAACACAATTTTGTTTTTCTTGGAAATTATTTCAAATTTAAGTTTTTCTAGAAAATTGTTGAAGTTGAAAGTTGAAATCGCATTTTTCTTTAAAAAATTATTCAGTTTTTCTTTACAATTTTTTTATTAAATTTGAGCGAAATTTTGTACACAAATTTGATTTCAACAACATTTTTTAGAAAAATACAACTTTAAAGAAATTTTCTAGAAAAATTCATATTTGAGATAATTTTCTTAAAAGAATGCAATTTGGTGGATGAAATTTTCTATAAAATTTAAAATTTTTACTAATTTTTCTGACAAAATGTAATTTCAACGAAATTTTGTTGAAAAATGCAATTCTAACGTAATTTTTTAGAGAAAGGCTATTTCAATGAAATATGTTAAAAAAATGTAATTTCGACGAAATTTTGCAGCAAAATTAAATTTGAAGATTTTTTATGGTTATGGGGAGCACATCAACATATCTGTATTGAAAGTTACATTTTCTGTAAGATGAAAAATTTATAAGATACACGCTTTGATTAAAAACGGCAAAATTATTTCCCTTTTAAAATTTTACTTTCATCTAAATTGCACTTTAATAAAAAACTTCATCGACATTTTACTTTTATAGAAAATTTAGTCGAAATAATATTTTTAAAGAAAATTTCGTAAAAAATGCATTTTTGTTGATAACATCGTAAAAATTTCACTTTTATAAAAAAAATATCTAAATTGCAGTTTTTCACAAAAATTAAATTTTTTTAGACAATTTAAGCAAATTTCGTTAAAATTGGATTTTTCTAAAAAAAAAATTCCTAGTTCTTCGAAATTAAATTTTTTCCTAAATAAATTCATTGAACTGCATATTTCTACATAGACACTCTTACAAAAATAAACTTTAATTTAATCAAATCTAACGGACAAATCATTGTATTTTTCTATCAAATTTCTTCGAAATAGCATTTTTATAGAACACTAGCTGGAGGTTGCCCCAGATTTAGATTTCCGATCCCGTCCATTTTTGAAAACAAACGATTTGCGCCGCTAACTTTTTGCAAATTTTTTTTTCCAAAACCATCTCAGACAAAATAGCTTTCAAACAAAAGAAAAAATTTTTAAATCGGTCCAGTGGTTTAAGCGTATATAAAACACATACATACAAACATTTTTCCATTTTTATATATATAGAAGATAGAAGAAGAAGATAGAAAATTTCTTCGAAGTTGCAAATGTCTTTAAAATTTAATTTAAAAAAAAAATCAAAATTATATACATACATATTTCGTCAAAGGCAATGTTTATGGATAATTTTGCCAAAACTGAAATTTTGGCGAAAATTTTTATTTCTATAGAAAATTTACTCGAAATATGATTTGATTTCTATAGAAAATTTCGTCGAAATATGATTTGATTTCTAGAGAAGCTTCCGTCGAAATATGATTTGATGTCTATAGAAAATTTCGTGGAAATATGATTTTATTTCTATAGAAAATTTCGTCGAAATATGTTTTTATTTCTATAGAAAATTTCGCCGAAATTTGATTTCTATAGAAAATTACGATTAATTTGTATATCTGTAGCAAAATTTCGTCGAAATTTGATTTCTATAGAAAATTTCATCAAAATTTGATTTCTATAGAAATTTTCCTCAAAATTTTATTTCTTTAGAAAATTTTGTCAAAATTTTATTTCTTTAGAAAATTTTGTCAAAATTTTATTTCTTTAGAAAATTTTGTCAAAATTTTATTTAATTTAATTTTTAATTTAATTTATTTTCCATCATAGTAACCGAGCCTATATGGCCTTTTACAGTTACAAAAACAACAATATGTAGACTACTCAAAAATCTTAAATATCTAAATAAATAAAATGACTAAATTATAAAATAAAACAGAAAACAATAGAAAGAGTAGTAAACAACCGAGTAAACAATTTTCTCCTAACTTTCACAGTATATATAAACAGTTATAGAGCATCTAACAATAAGAAAAACTACTCACACACTGTGAGAAAAAAAAAATTTACAAAAATCAACTTAATTTCATAAACAAAAAACATACGTACAAGCTTAACAATTTAATGCAATAAATAATAAAAATAATTAAAAAAAAAAAACTATAAAATTTAAAGAAAATACTAAATCAAATTACGAGGCGACTGAAAAAAAAAATATTGAGAAAATTTCGTCAACATTTTATTTTTATAGAAAATTTCGTCAACATTTTATTTCTATAAAAAATTTCGTCAACATTTTATTTTTATAGAAAATTTCGGTAAAATTTTGTTTCTATAGAAAATGATTCCCTTTTAAAATTTCTTCCACTGAGCTACGTCCCAATAGCTACGCTTACATCAAATTTCACGATACTTGCTCTTGCCATTTAGATTTGGCGTCGGTATTTAACCTATTTGTCTCACTGTGCTCATAAAATTCGAATTTCCAAAAATCTCGTCATGATTCTAATTTTAACCCTTTGGATAACATAATTGTCAAAATTTATAGTCAAAAAAAATAAAGGTACTTCTAAAGAAATTGAAGTTTTAAAAAAGAATCAGCAATAGAAATGTCTTGCTAATTTTAGGAAAGAGTATAGATGCTTTACTTGACTGCAATACGTTTTTAGAAGCCAGACAAAATATCCCTAGTCAATCAGTTACTAAACTATGGACCTAATATCCCGCATGGCAGTGTGTCTATATATACGTAGGGTAGTGTACAAATCTCTGACCTATTTCTCAAATTCTCTGAAAAATTCTCGTAATTTAAATTGTCTTATCCTTACCTTATTGCCGTATCCCCATTATCACCGCCCACCATTTGACGTTCCTTCTCAACGAGACCTGTGACACAGGTCGCTATGGCCATCATGAAATTGGCTAAACCAAAACTGGCGTGGATGGGCACCATTGTGGCACGGCAATTGTAGGTGCGATTCTCACAGCATAGCAATATCAAAAAGCTATAATTAAATAAAAAAAATATATGATGATGAATGAAACCAAAAATAATAATAATAAAAAGAATATCAGAGACGATAATGATACCTGAAGAAACCGATGACAAATTGCATTACAAACATGCCCATTGTCACGAAACCCAACCATGTGTGCAGACTGTAGAAATTCGGTTTCGGTGGCTCCGACAGATTGTGCGAATCGAAGACGGACAAGAATCCCAAAGCGATGCAGGGTATGGCGCAGGCATGGAAAAGCATGTGAACCAGTTTCACATAGATGTGTTTCAAGCAGCGACAGAGGCGATACAAAAGAATAGCTGCAAATGGCAAACAAACAATTATAAATAATGCCCAAAATCCCCCCCCCCCCTTTTAGCCGGGGATGTAGTTTGCGGTGAACTTACAAAATCCTGAGAATGTTATGAAACCGGCCACCATCAACACTGGATGTAAATTAAACTGCAGCTCGGGATTATCCGACCAAGCGAAACCACCACGATAGAATATCACCCAGAAGAGGGTGAGCACCAAAACGCCCACCAACAGAATGGTGGATAATACTACAATTAGCAAATACTCGAACCACGAACCGCAGTGCCAGGCATTTTCGGGATCTTCTTCATAGCGTCTGCAAAGAGATACAGAAAGAAATGCGTAATTAGATATTGTAAAAATAAACAAACACAAAAATTCTCGATTTTTTTACATGGGACTCGGAGGCCGATGTCCTTGTCTTATGACATTATTTAGTTCCTTTACAAAATCATCGTTGATTGCCATTCTGCGGCGATATCGATATAGTTTCTCAAAAAATGGAATGGAATTTCTTAGAAAAGACATTCATTCATTTGTTTTTATTTTTCTTCTATGTATTTTTTTAAAATTTCTTTTGATTTACATCATCATCATCAGTTTTCAATTTTCAATTTCCAGTAAAAGTATGACAACGAAATCAAAGTCAAGTCCCCCGTCATCAATTGACAGAAAATCATTTACAACGTTGAGAGAGAGAGAGAGCGAGAGAGATATAGCAGAGGTTTGTGTCTTTGATTTTTCTTCTTTTGAACTCAATCACAAATCAAATTGGCCAGAGTTCAAAGTTATTAATTCAATTACAACTATTTGACTGACTGACGTGGCGCAGAGTGAGTTGGATGGATGGCTGGATGGATTGCCATAATGTCTCATTATTATTGTTATTATTACATAGTTGCAATTGCAGTTTCTGTATTTATGCATATCTTGAGATATCTTTTAAAACTCTTTAATGAAGTAATTACACTTTGTTGTACTCTTTTCTGAAGAGTCGAGCGAGTGCGCTAATTTATGATTTCTTCAGATAAATTATGCAAACTTTAGTCGAACGATTGAAAGTGAAATCTTTTGTTATTATCAAGACAATTGTAAGTTGAGCTTTTGTAATTCCAAACGGAATAATTGTGAAAAATTAAATGTATAGTAATTAAGTTATTGAGATTTTTACAATGTATTCGGAATTATTTGTTTACTTGAAAGCGGATTTCTGTAAGAAAAACAAATTCGCCTGGGTCGTGTCTTAAAACCCTACACTGCAAAGTCAGGGAAATTCGAAATTGCAATTAAAAAATTTATAGAAGATTTGGAAATTGCAGTTCCACAGAAACTTTCATAGATATTTCATTTTAAGATTTGAAAATTGAATTTATATAGAAAATTTTTCATAGAGAATTTCGTCAAAACCGTTTGTTTTACAAAATTTTTCAAAATAGGATCAGAATTTTTGATATTAACCTATGAAATTTATTTTTTCCTAAAAACTTTATAAATGGAAAAATAAGACATCGGCATCATTTATTATTTGAACAAAGAAGTTTTTCCAAAATTTTAGGGGGATTTTAAATTTAAAAAAATCATTTTTTATATTTACTACAAATTTGTAATTTTGTAAAAATTTATAAAAAAAAAATTAAAAATGTAAAAAAAAATCCATAAAAGTTATCTTTATGTTCTCTTTTAAACGACGTCAAATTTGTAAAAATCGGTCGGCTGTTCAAGAGCAATTAAAAATTTCATAAAACACAAAAATGCATTTATCGCAATTTTAAAAATAAAATTTTGGAAATTTTTTTTTCAAGGAATTAAATGATTTAGTAACTTTTTAGGCAAAAAAAAAATTCATAAGTTAATGATAAAAATTTACCCTATAGCAAAAAACTGAAAATTCCCACTTTTTGGGATTTTTAAAATGTGTTTTTTTGTTTTATAAGTACTCTCTTTTTTTACAAAGAAAATAAGGTTTAGTTTTTGCAAATATAACAATAAATATTTCGTCAAAGTAGCATTTTTTTATAGAAAATTTCGCACAATTTCAGTTTTATAGAAAATTTCTTAAAATAGTTTTTTTACAAAAAGTTTCGTAAAAAAAAAATTCTCCTAGAAAATTTATTTTTCTTGAAAATTTCATCGAAATAACTTTTTTCTGTTGAGCGCCCCAGTAGGCGAGTTGGTAGCGTACTCGCCTATGAGTTTGGGGGTCGTGGGTTCGATTCCCACCAGAGGCTGTGGTCTGTCGCTGCAAACATTTAGCCATATCGCTCACTCACTTCAAGACTGTCATAACTCAATATTAAAAAATTTTGAGGTTGCTTTACAGAAATGCTAATTTTGCAAATATCCATAAATAAATCTCTACGAAATTTAGTTTATAAGTTAAGATTCATATTTCGGATTATTCCACCTTTCTGCAACGTCTTATCTCATGTTATTTATTTGTTTATACGGACTTAAAGTTACACACTCTGACAATTTTCAATTATGAGTTATGACACTCTTGAAGTAAGTGAGCGATGTGTTCTTTCTTACCCGGCCTTTCCCTGGACCTTAAAATTAGAATATAAATTTACTTTGTATTGTAATTCATATAAATAAATAAAAAAACTTTTTTCTAGAAAATGTCGTTTAAATTTCATTTTTTATAGAAAATTTCGTCAAAATTTACTTTCATCGAAATTGCATTTTAATAAAAAACTTCATCGAAATTTTACTTTTACAGAAAATTTAATTGATATTTGAATTGATATTTTAAAAGAAAATTTCGTAAAAATTGCATTTTTGTTGATAATTTCGTAAAAATTTCATTTTTATAAAAAAAATAATCTATATTGCAGTTTTACACAAAATGTTATCATATTTCGCCAAAATTAAATCTTTCTAGACAATTCCAGCATATTTCGCCAAAATTGGATTTTTCTAAAAGAAATTCTCCTAGTTCGCCGAAACTGAATTTTTGCTAAACAAATTTTTTGAACTGCATATTTCTACATAGAAACTCTCTTAAAAAAAGTTTAATTTAATCAAATCTTTCGGACAAATCATTGTATTTTTCCATCAAATTTCTTCGAAATAGCATTTTTATAGAAAATTTCTTCGAAATAGTAAATGTCTTTAAAATTTAATTTAAAAAAATTAAAAATTATATACATACATATTTTGTCAAAGGCAAGGATAAAAAATTTCGACAAATCATAGGGAATTTCTTTAGAATTGCCAATTTTATAAAAATTTAGTTGAAGTTGATTTTTCTAAAAAAAAAGTCGTTGAAATTGCTTTTTATAGAAAATTTTACCCAAATTGCACTTTTTTATAGACAATTTCGTCAAAATTAAATTTTTGTAGAAAATTTCGTCAATTTGTAAAAAAAAATAATCGACATTGCATTTTCTGAAATATTGATCACAAAAATTTAATTTTTCTAGAAAATTTCTCGTAATTGCCTTTTGTAGAAATTGTTTTCTAATTTGCACTTTCATAGATAATTTCGCAAAAATTCTATGTAGTATGGACATTTTTTTCCAAATTTTATTTCTTTAGAGAATTTCGTCGAAATTTGCTTTCTTAGAAAATTTCCTCGAAATATGATTTGATTTCTATAGAAAATTTCGTCGAAATATGATTTGATTTGTATAGAAACTTTCGTCGAAATATGATTTGATATCTATATGATGGAAATATGATTTTATTTCTATAGAACATTTCGGCGAAATATGTTTTTATTTCTATAGAAAATTTTATTTTTATAAAAAATTTCGCCGAAATTTGATTTCTATAGAAAAATACAATTTCGATGAAATTTCGCCGAAATTTGATTTCTATAGAAAATTTCGATTAATTTGTATATTTGTAGCAAAATTTCGTCGAAAATGGATTTCTATAGAAAATTTCATCAAAATTTCATTTCTATAGAAAATTTCATCAACATTTTATTTCTATAGAAAATTTCGTTGACATTTTATTTCTATAGGAAAATTTCGTTGAAATTTTATTTCTATAGAAAATGTCGTCGAAATTTTATTTCGATAGAAAATGTCTTTGAAATTTTATTTCTATTTCTGTGGTCGAAATTTTATTTCTATAGAAAATGTCGTCGAAATTTTATTTCTATAGAAAAGTCGTCGAAATTTTATTTCTATAGAAAATGTTGTCGAAATTTTTTTTTATAGAAAATGTCAAAATTTTATTTCTATAGAAAATGTCTTCGAAATTTTATTTCTATAGAAAATTTCGTCGAAATTTTATTTCTATAGAAAATTTCATCGAAATTGTATTTCTATAGAAAATTTCATCGAAATTGTATTTCTATAGAAAATTTCTTCGAAATTCAATTTCTATGGAAAATTTCATCGAAATTGTATTTCTATAGAAAATTTCATTGAAATTGTATTTCTATAGAAAATTTCATCGAAATTGTATTTTTATAGAAAATATCATCGAAATTGAATTGCTATAGAAAATTTCATCGAAATTGTATTTCTATAGCAAATTTCATCGAAATTGTATTTCTATAGAAAATTTCATCGAAATTGTATTTCTATAAAAAATTTCCTCAAAATTTTATTTCTATAGAAGATTTCCTCAAAATTGTATTTCTATAGAAAATTTCCTCAAAATTGTATTTCTATACAAAATTTCGTCGAAATTTGATTTCTATAGAAAATTTTTTTTAAAATGCAATTTAGACAAAATTTTTATTGATTTCCAAATTTGTTGACATTTTCAATAAAATTGCAAATTTTACAAATTATCTTTATATATAAAATCCTTTGTACGTTTGTTAGTAACGCATGTTCTCCGAAACCATAAAAGCGAATGGGCTGAAAATTGAACAATATATTCAGTTTGGGGCGATTTGTGTTTTAGAATTATTTTCACCGCGATAAACTGCGGAGTGGTCAAGTTATTTGCAAAAATCGCATTTCCAGAGCAATTTGACTGAAATTTAAAATGTAGGTGTGGTTTGTGTTGATAATAGTTTATGTATGATTCTAACCGGTGGATGGCACTATAGTGGACATATGGTCAATATACATTTTTTGATGATTTTTTCCTGAAACTAGGGATGTATGAATTTTTGAATGAAATATGTATCAATGAATAACAACCCAATAAATTACAAACAGGACGGGCAGGACAACGTCTGCTGGGGTCAGCTAGTTCTATATAAAATACAGTTTTAAAGAAATTTCTATAAAACTAAAATTATGCGAAATTTTGAGAAAAAAAATCTTAAAAAATGGAAGATTGACAAAATTTCTTGAAAAATGGAATTATGACAAAATTTTCTAGAAAAATTTGAATTGAAATTTATGGATAAAAGTACTATTGACAATTTTTTTTAAACAAATGCAATTTCAACGAAGTTTTCTATAAAAATCTAATTTTGAGAAAAATGTCTGTTGAATTGCAAATTTGTTGACATTTTCAAGCAAATTTCAAACTTTACGAAATTTTTCTACGGAAAATACTGTTTTAACGAAATTTCTAAAAAACTAAAATTGTGCGAAATTTTGAAATTTGTTGACATTTTCAATAAAATTGCAAATTTTACGAATTATTCTGCGTAAATATAGTTTTAACTAATTTTGTTATAAAATTTTGAAAAAAAATCTTGAAATATGGATGTTTGACAAAATTTCTTCAAAAATGGAATTTTCTAGAAAAATTTGAATTGCAATTTGTTGACAAAAGTAATTTTTACAATTTTTTTTAAAAATGCAATTTCTACGAAATTTTCTATAAACATTCAATTTTGACACAAACTTCTATTGATTTTCAAATTTTGTAGATATTTTCAAGAAAGTTTCAAATTTTACGAAATTTTTCTACGGAAAATACTGTTTAACGAAATTTTTAAAAAAATTAAATTGTGCGAAATTTTGAGAAAAAATCCTGAAAATTAATTTTTTTAAATGCACTTTTGGCATAATTTTCTATATAAAAGTAATTTTGACAATATCGATGCCTTCATTCCAAAGTATGCTAAGTAGACTTAGCATGTTTTTAGTGACACTACTACTTAAATACACTACACTACAAATTCAGTCAAAATTTGGTTTTACACGTCAACACAATCAAAAATTATTCGCAAAACAGTACAGGTCATTCGATTTGAATTATAAAGGAATTCCACACTAATTTAAAAATTTCATAAAACTTTGATCGGCTCTCCTGAAAAACAACCTGTTTCGATTTTAGCATTTTTTGGAATGGAGGAATCGATTTGTAGTATTGGTCCATGGCCAGTTTTAGGCACTATCAAAATATTGATTAACGAAGTTTACTTACATATCAAGCTAGTAGTTTCATACTTTGTTTGCATGACAAATATAAAATAAAATTAGCATGTATTGAGAATATATACATATATTTTTGTATCTGTTTTGTTGAAAACTCATGTCAATTATTATTTGCGAATTGATGAACACCACTAAAAATAGGACGTCGTAGTATGACGTTATTGTGTTATTGAAAAAATGCCGAGTGAAATGGAAACAGAACTTAACTATGCAGTAGCAGTAACTGATCACTTGGTGACTGGTGTGACTGTACAAACAATTTTTAATATTGTTTTGTTTTTAAACACGAACCGAACGGATAATTGTTAAAAAAACAACACGTTTCTGTTAGCCCTTTTAATTCAAGAATTTTATGTCGATTATATCATTCAACTATTCAATGAAGAATTGTGTACTTGGTTCGTTATTACGTTGGTAACACCACGGAAATCAAGGGTATCGGATCCATTTGACACTCAACACTTTTGATGTGCTATGTGTTAGAAATTTATTGATCCTACTGGCCAACCTAACACTGCTGTTACACCTCCCCTATTGATATACTCTTTCTTCTTATCTACATGTGTATAATACTTTAGTTGTCACTTTATTTATCTATAAACTGACATTTCGACGAAAAATTTAAATTTTTTAACTTTTCTAGAACAGTGCAATTTCCATGACTTTTTTAATAGTTTTTATAAAAATGAAATTTTTTATGAAATTTTCTTTAAAATCCAAGAAATTTTCTACAAAAATCAATTTTGACAAAAAAAATGATATAAATACAATTTGGAAAAGTTTTTCTTTTCTATAGAAACACAATTTGGACGAAATTTTGCTATAAAAGTGAATTTTCGACGAAATTTTGCTATAAAAGTGAATTTTCGACGAAATTTTGCTATAAAAATAAAATTTCAACAAAATTTGCTATAGAAATAACATTTCTACGAAATTTTGTTATATAAATAAATTTCCGGCGAAATTTTGCTATAGAAATGATATTTTGTTATAGAAATAAAATTTCGACGAAATTTGCTAGAGAAATAAAATTTTGTATAGAAATCAAATTCCGATGAAATTTTCTATAGAAATACTATTTCGACGAAACTTTGCTATAGAAATCAAATTTCGACGAATTTTTGCTATAGAAATCAAATTTCGAGCAAATTTTTTATTATAGAAATAAAATTTCAATGAAATTTTTTTTAGAAATAAAATTTCGATGAAATTTTCTATAGAAATACAATTTCGATGAAATGTTGTTATAGAAACGAGATTTCGATGAAATTTTGCTATAGAAATAAAATTTCAACGAAATTTTGCTATAGAAATTCGCAAATAATAATTGACATGAGTTTTCAACAAAACAGATAAAAAAAATATATGTATACATATATTCTCAATACATGCTAATTTTATTTTATATTTGTCATGCAAACAAAGTATGAAACTACTAGCTTGATATGTAAGTAAACTTCGTTAATCAATATTTTGATAGTGCCTAAAACTGGCCATGGACCAATACTACAAATCGATTCCTCCATTCCAAAAAATGCTAAAATCGAAACAGGTTGTTTTTCAGGAGAGCCGATCAAAGTTTTATGAAATTTTTAAATTAGTGTGGAATTCCTTTATAATTCAAATCGAATGACCTGTACTGTTTTGCGAATAATTTTTGATTGTGTTGACGTGTAAAACCAAATTTTGACTGAATTTGTAGTGTAGTGTATTTAAGTAGTAGTGTCACTAAAAACATGCTAAGTCTACTTAGCATACTTTGGAATGAAGGCATCGATATTGTCAAAATTACTTTTATATAGAAAATTATGCCAAAAGTGCATTTAAAAAAATTAATTTTCAGGATTTTTTCTCAAAATTTCGCACAATTTAATTTTTTTAAAAATTTTGTTAAACAGTATTTTCCGTAGAAAAATTTCGTAAAATTTGAAATTTTCTTGAAAATATCTACAAAATTTGAAAATCAATAGAAGTTTGTGTCAAAATTGAATGTTTATAGAAAATTTCGTAGAAATTGCATTTTTAAAAAAAATTGTCAAAATTACTTTTGTCAACAAATTGCAATTCAAATTTTTCTAGAAAATTTTGTCATACTTCCATTTTTGAAGAAATTTTGTCAAACATCCATATTTCAAGATTTTTTTTCAAAATTTTATAAAAAAATTAGTTAAAACTATATTTACGCAGAATAATTCGTAAAATTTGCAATTTTATTGAAAATGTCAACAAATTTCAAAATTTCGCACAATTTTAGTTTTTTAGAAATTTCGTTAAAACAGTATTTTCCGTAGAAAAATTTCGTAAAGTTTGAAATTTGCTTGAAAATGTCAACAAATTTGCAATTCAACAGACATTTTTCTCAAAATTAGATTTTTATAGAAAACTTCGTTGAAATTGCATTTGTTTAAAAAAAATTGTCAATAGTACTTTTATCCATAAATTTCAATTCAAATTTTTCTAGAAAATTTTGTCATAATTCCATTTTTCAAGAAATTTTGTCAATCTTCCATTTTTTAAGATTTTTTTTCTCAAAATTTCGCATAATTTTAGTTTTATAGAAATTTCTTTAAAACTGTATTTTATATAGAACTAGCTGACCCCAGCAGACGTTGTCCTGCCCGTCCTGTTTGTAATTTATTGGGTTGTTATTCATTGATACATATTTCATTCAAAAATTCATACATCCCTAGTTTCAGGAAAAAATCATCAAAAAATGTATATTGACCATATGTCCACTATAGTGCCATCCACCGGTTAGAATCATACATAAACTATTATCAACACAAACCACACCTACATTTTAAATTTCAGTCAAATTGCTCTGGAAATGCGATTTTTGCAAATAACTTGACCACTCCGCAGTTTATCGCGGTGAAAATAATTCTAAAACACAAATCGCCCCAAACTGAATATATTGTTCAATTTTCAGCCCATTCGCTTTTATGGTTTCGGAGAACATGCGTTACTAACAAACGTACAAAGGATTTTATATATAAAGATAATTTGTAAAATTTGCAATTTTATTGAAAATGTCAACAAATTTGGAAATCAATAAAAATTTTGTCTAAATTGCATTTAAAAAAAATTGTCAAAATTACTTTTACCTAGAAAAATTAAGATTTTTTACAATATTTCTTCGAAATCGCTTTTTCTCCAACTCCCTCCAACGAAATAATTCCGATCAATAACCAGGCCAATTACACTGGAAATTTCCCATAGAAACGAAATTTCAAGAAACCTTTTAAAAAAATTAATTTAGACAACAATACAATTCCAACTATATTTTCCATAACAAAATGGAGAAATTAAACAAATTTTTTATGATATTTTGAAGAAAAAAATGCAATTTCGATGAAATTTTCTATAAAAATTGCAATTTCAATAAAATTTTCCATAAACTTTTACCACTTTCTACCAAATTTTCGACAAATTGAAATTTCTATAAAATTGCAGTTTAAATTTTTTATGTTACCAAAATTGCATTTTTCAAGAAAATTTCTTCAAAACAAATTTTTCTAGAAAATTTTGTCGAACTTCATATTCCCATTTACATTTGAAAAAAATTTCAAATGTAAATTTTTCAGAACGGTTTCTCAAAAATGATTTTTTTTAGAAAATGTCGTCGAAATTAAATTTTCCCATAATACTTCCTCGAAATAGCTTTTTCTTGAAAATTTCATTTAATATCCTTAAAAAAAATGGAAAAATTAGACTAATTTTTGATGACATTTTGAACAAAAAAAAACAATTTCGATGAAATTTTCCATAAAAATTGCAATTTCGATGCACTTTCGACAAATTTCGGCAAATTGATATTTCCATATAATTGCAGCCTAATTGTTCTATGTTGCCAAAATTGTATATTCCTGAAAATTTAATTAAATTTTCTTGAAAATTTCATTATAATGCAATTTAATAAAAATACAATTCCAACTATATTATCCATTAAAAATGGAAAAATTAGACTAATTTTTGATGACATTTTGAACAAAAAAAGCAATTTCGATGAAATTTTCTATAAAAATTGCAATTTCGATAAAATTTTTTGTATTTTTCAAGAAAATTTCTTCAAAACTGAAAATTTTCTCAAAATTAATTTTTTTAGAAAATTTCTTCGAAATTAAACTTTTTTACAATACATCCTCGAAATAGTTTTCTTGAAAATTTTATAAATTTCCTTGAAAATTTCATGAAATTTTAAAATGTCATTAAAATCAATTTTTTTAATATTGCATAAGCTGTTCATCGGAATAATTCCGACCAATAACCCGGCCAATTACACAGGACATTTTCCATAGACACGAAATTTCAAGAAACCTTTTAAAAAAATAAATTTAGAAAATTTTTTCAAATTTTTCAAAAATAAATTCCGACTTATCCATAAAAATGAAAAATATCGAATAGTTTTTGAAGAAATTAAAAAAAATCAAAACATCGATGAAAATTAAAAAAATCAATTTCTTTTAAATAACATTTTAGAGAAAAATTTAATTACGATTACATTTTGAATAAAGGTGTAAGTTGATTTTATTTTTTAACTTAAATGATATTTGGTTGACATTTCTTTAAAAGTGCAATCAAAATTACTTTGCTATAAAAATTAAACTTCGGCGAACATTTTCCGACAAAATGATACTATAGAAATGGAATTTCGATAACATTTTCTATAAAAATCCAAAAAAGTTCATACAAAAATGCTATTTCGAAAAAAATGTCCACGAAACTTTCTACAAATTGCAGTTTCGATGAAAATTTTACTTTTTTGTTAAAGTTAAACTATTTTAAACACTGTTTTTTTACTGTGTACTTCTCTTTCCTATAACTTGAATAAATAAATTTCCCAATAATTGGCTTTCGGGTGTTTTAGTGATGTGAATTCATGCAATTGCCCTATTTCCTTCATGTTCGGTCATGTTTCATCTGGCACATATAAGACGAAAACATCCCTTTGGCAGTCTATCATCATAATTCATCCCACATTGAGCAATATCAAATGTCATACTCACAAAAAAACTCACAAATAACAAAAAATTATGATGAAAAACATTTTCAATTGTGTGTGAAAAAACATATTTTGTTTTCAATTAACAACTCATTATAATTCTTATTTATTTATGGATTTATGGCTTTATGATGATTATGATGTTGTTTTTGCTGCTGTAGCTGATGTCGATGATGCAAAAGATCATATGATCTATTGTATCAAGTGTACACGCGTACATAGTCGTAGATGCACACTAACAAAGTGCGGTGAATTTATGATGCTCCGTGCTCTGGCAGATGTGTTAAGTACTCCAACTATCCCCATTCCCCTCCCCATTGTCTCATTCTCTCTAAACATGTGTTCAGTAATGAGAATAGGATGCAGTGTTGTGACGACTACATTTACATGTGTACAAAGTTACTTTCTTACATTCATACATACATACATATGTATTTATGCAGATGGAGAGACAGACAGACATATGTTTGATATTAATAATGCATATGCCAGCCAGACAGACACCAAATAACAAATGCAAAACGCATTATGCTGATTCCGCAGCACTAATCACATGTGGTTGCTTTGCTTTCGAGTATTGTAAATGTAACAAACCTTCAAAATGGAAGGGGGAGATACTGAAATTCTTGTTGATAGAAATGTTAATGTGATGATAATGGCGATGATGATGTCGATGATCATAATGTTGTTGATGTTTCCGATATCATTTGTTATCTGTCCAGCTAAGTAATGTGATATCATTTCACAAATAAATTGGAATTAAAATTAGTGCTAAAGAGTGAATGTGTCATGTTTTGTATGAATGTACATATGTATGTGTGTGGTATGTGTGGACTGTGAAATTATTGCTCCGTAATGGACAGCTGCGGTCGGAGATGTACGCCAGCTGTTAATTTGTGTATTACAATAAGTGGGAGCTGAAGAAATGAAAAAAGTTGATCTTTCAATCATCAAAATGCGGTTTACAGTCGTAAAATTTTTGGTGATTGGCAAAAAATTTCGGTTCAAAGGTCTTCGGTTATATGCGTAATGCATGAACTGTTAAAGTTTTGATAAATATATTTTTTATCGACATTTCAATTAGCATTTTTATATGTTTATCGGAATTTTAAATATTTTCTTATTATAAATAAAGTTTGTTATTCAAACTTAAAATCATGATTTCAACGGTAAATCGGACATATCGCTCATTTAGAAAAATAACGTCACAACACAAGATTATTATACCCTCACTTTAGTGTGACGAGGGTATACAATATCATTTGCTACGGAAAAAAGTGTAACACATCGAAGGAGTGACCTAAGACCCCAAGTATGTTCGGCGGAAATCCGTTTTGGGCCATTTTAAGTCGAATGAGCAATGTCCGTCCGTCTGTCTGTCTGTCTGTGTGTCTGCTGGCTGGTGCGCACGATAACTCTCGAAAGGAGTAACCGATTGACTTCAAATTTGGTATGTGGTAATATTTTTTTCTATCTCCGGCTAAGTTCGAAGATGGGCCATATTGGTCCACTCCTTCTGGTACCTCCCCCACAAAGGGTTAAAATGTTGTGAAATATTGATTCTTTAATAACTGCTATTATACGTATTCGAATCTTCTGAAATTCCACACATTAGTTTGTTAGTCGCTATCAACTCGAGGAAAATGGACGAAATTGCCACGCCCCTTTTGGTACCTCCCACACAAATGCACCATTTTGCACTAAAAGTTTTTAACTTATAACATTAATACCAGTGTTTAGAAATACTTGAAATTTTATACAGTGTAATGCTTTTATAGTGCCTACAGTCCAGTGAAAAATGGACGTTATTGCCGCGCCCATTTTGGTACCACCCACACAAATGCACCATTTGGCACCAAAAGTTAACAGCTTATAACATTAATACCAGTGTAAATTTTGTACAGCGTAATGTTTTTATAGTGACTACAGTCCATTGATAAATGGGCGTTATTGTCACGCCCCTTTTGGTACCTCTCCCACAAAGGTACCATTTTGCACCAAAAGTTAACAGCTTATAACATTAATACCAGTGTATAAAAATACTTGAAATTTTGTACAGCGTAATGTTTTATTAGTGACTACAGTCCATTGATAAATGGGCGTTATTGTCACGCCCCTTTTTGTACCTCCCACACAAAATGGCCAAATTATACCACAATTTAATATCTCAACGTTAATATACGGTTACAATTCGGCACAGTGCAATGTATTTAAAGTGTCTACTGTTCAGCGAAATATAGGTGTATTTCTTAAACCCCTTCTGGTACCTCCCACAAAAATTGACAGAATAATTTGTGTAATATTCAATATTACATTACTCACAAAGTGAGGGTATACCTTAGTCGGTTTACCCGACTGAAACTTTCTTACTTGTTTTTTTTAGTTGTTCATCCTAATTTGTCCTACATTTCAAAATCTATAAGCTGATCCATAATTGGGCTGGTTCCTGAGGAGGACAACAATATTTGGCGCACTCCAGAAGTTACGTCATCCCATTCGGCCAAATAGTTATTTTAGTATAGATCATTTAAATCAAATTTCAGTGAAATGTCATATTTTGAGTTGTGACGTTCTTTTTCTAAATGCGGGATATCATTACAGACTTTTCTTTCAATATATAGGAATGGATATCTCATATAATCAATGACAATTGAATACTATAGACGTCGCATAGTATTTACAGACTTCATCCGCCAGGTGGCGTCCGAGCAGCCTTTCTCTCATTCTCACATTCCTCTCTCAATTATCTCTCTGTCAAAACATGCAGACTTTTTTGTACTCTCAGATAATTTCTGAGAAGGGAGTGAGTTTTTCAGTTTGTTTTATTGTTGAATGTTTTGAAGTTGGAATATAATAAAATTAATGATTAAAATCTTTTCTCTCTTTGCATAGAAATAAAAGTATCTATCCTCTCTTTGCAGAACGCTCTCTTTGCAGTTTAGCCAGACAAAGCGCCATCTTCAATATGCACACATACTAAACGAATTGTCAAACTCCATGCGACGTCTATAGTATTCAATTGTCATTGATATAATAAAAATAAGTGAACAAACCAATCAATAAAAATTTATATGTATATTAATTTCAATTCCAATTTTTACATGAACATAAAGAGTGAGCCATTTAAAATTTTAAATTTGAATAGGCTTAAAAAAAAGACTGATACATTTTTCAAATTTATTATTGGAAAAGTTGAACTTTGTCTTTTAATAATGGGACACAAAATCATTCATATGACTACCAAGACTGACTCAGAATTGAGAATTTTAGGGATGGACTCAGGTACGGGTGGGCCATTTTAAATTTTAAATTTGAATCGGCTATAGAAAAAGTACTGATATTTTTTTAAAATTTCTAGTGGTCATTTTCTTCCCATATTTTCTTATAAATTGGTTTTACTGTGTAAACATTACAAGGGCTTCGGTCAGTATTTCTGCTATTTTAAGTTTATCGAAATGATTATTAATTATCTTTACTAATTTATAAAAAAGATGACATCGTAAAATCTTGACTGAAAATTCCGATAAGAAAATTTATCGAAAAAGGGCTAGACTTGGAATTGATAGAGATATTTTTTGCAAAAGATAATATTAAAAATTCTGACTTTGAGCAATTTTTCTAAAGTAAAGCATTAAAAAAATTCGACAAAAATATATATAAAAAATTCTGAAAATCTTTGTTTCAAAAAATAAATGATAGCGATACCTTATTTTTCCATTTAGCAACTTTTTAAAAAGTTTTTAAGCAAAAAAATGTCATAGGTTAATATTAAAAATTTTGACCCATTATTTTATTGTAATAACTTCAAAAAAATTTAATGAAAAATTAAACGTCTCATATCCATGGACATAAACTTGAGCCAGTGGTTCGGCCTGTTGTCGTGGCTTTAAATTTTCATAACAAAATTTGTCGAAAATGGTCTTGGTTTGATTATTCAGTATGCCGACGATATACATAAAATTAACAAAAAAATAATAAACATTACGATAAACATGTAATGAATCTAATTGAAATTTCTATAAAAAAAATATTTATCGCAGGGACTTAGTTTATCATTTCTTCATTGGAAATTTTCTAGAAAAATACAAAATACCGACCCAATATGCGTATTAGTGGACCCTATATTGAAAATGTATCACTCATACGCCATGTCTCTATTTAAAAAATATAGATTTGATCATTTGATTTGTAAACGGTCATTTTTTTAAACGACTTGAAAAAATTCGATTAAAGTTTTTAATAAAAATAAAAAAATAGTGGAATTTTGTAAAACAATATTTATAAATCCCACATATTCTAAATGTAAAGCCTGAAATTTTTATATATTTTTTCGTTTGATTTTAATAAAAATTATATATTTAGAGATTTTAATAAAAACGAATTCATATATATTCGTTATTTCTTACAAAAGATAATATTACAAATTCTGACTCTACTTTGAGTAATTTTATTAAAGTAAAGCATTGAAAAAAATTCGAAAAAAATATATAAAAAATTCTGAAACAATTTTTTTTTTAAGAAATAAATGATAGCAATACCCAGCAACATTTTTCATTACCAAATAATCCGACGAGTAAGTAAAGTTCGATAATGGTAAGTACTTATTATTTAGTCACTTTTCTCATTATTTTAACATGGGGATGTCATTGGAGGAAAGTACTTCACAAAAGCTTACTATAAAGTAGCATAATAACTTATTTGTAGCATAGGCATACCACATAAATATGTGCTTATATTTTCACGATTTCACTTGATTAATGCATTACCAATAAGTTATAAAATAAGTAGTATACGATATACGTAAATATTTATGGTATTTTCATTCAAATCTGCACGTATTATTTGAAAACATGTCGAAAAATAAATAAATCTTGTACAATAATATAGCCAAAATTATATTAAAAATTGCCAAAATAATGTTGATAAAAAAAATCACATATTTCTGTTATTATTGGTAAGTCATTATTAATACGCCGAAAGTAATGCAGCGAATAATCAGATGTCATTATTTGGTAATGCAGGGAATAATTACAGGTACTTACCAAGATTTTGCTGGGTACCTTATTTTTCCATTTATTTATAAACTATTAACAACTATTTATAAAGTTTTTAGGCAAAAAAATTGCATAGGTTAATATTAAAAATGTTGATCCAGTATTTTATTGTAATAACTTGAAAAAGATGTAAAGAAAAATTAAAAAAAATCTAAATTTTTATCGAATTTTCAGTAAATTTTTGATAAATTTTGATAAAAAAAATTAATAAAAGTTTCGATAATTTGTAAATAATGTAGGGTATAATAATTGAAAATGAAAAAATATTTATCGATACGTTGTTTTGAACATTGAAGGAAACGTTGTAATAACTCAAGCAACCTGTAATGGCTAAAGTTATCGAAAATGGATTTAGTAATTTTCAACATACAAAGTAAATGTTCGATAAATATTGTTATCGAAATTGAAAGTCATGATTTACACGTTAAATTTCGTTATATCTTAACAGCACTTTATTAAAATTACATGCAGGCATGTAATTCAGAAAAAAAGTTTATCTGAATTGACTTAAAGTATACCCTCGATAATTTTACCGATTGTTTGCATATCTCTTCATTGAACGACACGACGTAATAAACCAAGAAGCCTTTAATGATCATGGAATTGGTCGGTATATGCCGAAAATACATTTTCTATATAATTAATGTTAAAAAAAATCAATAAATATGTCGAAGAATATTTCAAAATATGGTTTGAATTGTGGATAAACAAATATTTATTTAAATGGACTTGGCCAGCTGTATACCCTCGATATATATGTGGTTTTATGGAATGGCAGCATATCTCAAAAAATCTAAATGTTCAGGAGAGACAAAATAACTTTTTTCCCGCTCTACATTTGGTACTAAATATGTGTTAGAAAAAGACAACAAATATTGGTCAAACCTAGGAGCATCTATAGATAATGAATAGCTGAAAACATTTACATTAAAATCCCGAAATGGACGATTTCTTACATAGGCGTTTCCAGAAAACCACAGATATAAGGTCATTTTTGTTTCAAGACAGGATTGAGAACTAAAAACATCAATTACAAATACATATTCAAATGGACTTGGTCAGTTTATGCTTCATACCCTCTATTGTTTAGAAAATGTTTATGTATGTTAACAACTTTTTTCAACTTCCTACAAATGTTGAAAGACAACAGCTGAAAATCAATACCATGACATCATTGCGTTAAATTGAAAGAAACATGGAATTGGCCAATAATGAAAACTATCGCAAACAATTGATGGATTTCCTATGTATCCTTATCATCTTTGGAAATTGTGTTTCTGATTTTATGTGTACAATTTTATGGTCTACACTAAAAGAGAAATAGCAAAACAACGAAAAATAAATTGCAAACTTGAATGATTTGATGTTTTACATCATCAAATTTCGAGACATGGATGTGATCATTTTATACACACGTGCATACAATTTGTATGTATGTACATATGTTCGTATGTCCATCTGATTGTATCATTTATAGGCATTTACAACGTGACGTCTGCCGCTACTCGCTACTACTTACTACTGCTGCTGCTCATCACTCACTCAGAGTCAATGAACTGTCTGTCGATGCTGCTGTCGTCGTTGTTGGTATTGTTGTATTTTAGCATAGATTTGTATACATGTGCAACGTAACTACGACATCGTATGCATGTACGTATGTTTGTATTTACGTCTGGGTGCTTTAAGTTTAGAGGGGGTCTATGCTGCACTTTTATTATTTTTTCGTTTATTTTTTCAATTTCATTTTCATTTATGCACTTTATTTATATTATTTTGTTCAAGCATCATTTACCTAGTGCTGCGGCTGCTTCTGCTGCATTTGACGCTGCAACGGCTACTACTGAATGTAACAACGGTTGCTGTCACTACTGTCTCTCTGGCAAAAAAAACAACAAAAACACAACAGCCGCAGTAAAGCCAAGCAGTCAGTATAGAAAACGAGCGACGAAAACAATGCCGCCTTTTCTTTCACTTTCCACAGATGTCTACTCCACACATAATAATAATAACAATAACAACAGCAACGATACATTAAAATGTGCAGAAGAGGTAAAAAAACTCGTGCGAAAATGTTCATCGCTGTCTGTGAGCACCCAAACAGAATCCCCCTCTACAGACACTCACTAAAGGTAGTGGAGAGAGTCATAGAAAACATTCAAGCATAAACTCACACAAACAAATGTAAAGCCTATGAGCTTGAAACAATCACAACATAGCAAAGCGCCTAATAATAAACTTCGTAATATATCGCTAGAAAGCCTTATGACGACGTACGATGTGTGTGTGTTCGTGTGTTTACAATATCTTGAACAGGTTTTCTTTTCGTTTTCTTTGCTTTGCCATTGGGGTTTGCCGCCGCCTGCTAAGGTCATACAGGTGGTTTCGGTGGTGGGATAATCGGCGAAAATTGCTTTCATATATATGCATACATACATATGTATACACAAATGACGATCTTGAGACTTAAGAGGAGTTTCGTTTTTTATTAAGAAAAAAGAAACGATAAAATCATGGCAGAGAAAGGTCAAGTGTTGCAAAACTTTAATAAAATCGATATAACGATGAGCTAAACCTAAGAAAGTTGGTGAAGCAGATAGGGAACTTAAACATCGATTGGTTTTTTTATTCAAACTCTCTTTGAGTTCATGTCCCTTCATCCTCTATTGTATACCAAATAAAAGGTTAATAGTTATTATAAACTGCCTACAAAAGATATCGAAGGTATACTGCATAAACTTACTTACAATAAATATTTTTTACATGTTTATCGAAATTTGTAATAATTTTTTCATGCTAATTTATACAAAAAGTTTTATTTTGTATCGTCGTTATATTGTATAAACTACCCATTTTCTATAAATTTTTTAACGAAATTTAAAGCCATGATTTACAATGTAAGAAAAATTCATATCATTACACTATTTTCTTTTAAGTTATAATGGAAAATGTCTTCTATAAAATAGTTTGGAAAAATAATAAAAATGCCTTTAAATGTAAAACAATTCTGAAATTTCGATAAAAAATTATTTATCGAAATGGACTTGGTCAGTTTATATTGAAAGAAAGAAAACACCGTATGACCGATTTATCGAGTTAATCGTGGCTTTTAATTTGGATAACAAAATTGATCGAAAATGCATACCGATGATATATGGGAGGAATTTTTCTATTAATTAGCAAAGAAAAGAATGAATAAACATTTCGATAAACATGTAAAAACTCTAATTGCAATTTCGATAAAAAATATTTATCGTAGGGACTTAGTTTATTTATTTATTCTATATTTTTTAATTACTGTAATTGAAATTGAAATTTTTCTATTTCTATTTTTTGTGAAATTTCTTAAAAAATTTAGAGAAAATGTTATCCTTTATAAATTTAAATATAAATACGGCGTAGATAGCACCCGATTTACCGTTTAAATCATAGCTTTATATTTCGATAACAAAATTTATCGAAAATGTGTTATGTAGCATGCCAACGATATGCTATTTTATGTATTTTGAAGGCATATTGCATAAACTGACCAGTTAATTTATCGATTTATCGAAATTTCTATTTAAACTTTTGCATGTTTATTAAAATTTGTGATATTTTTTTCTTTACTCATAAGATATATTCAATATATATATATATATATTGAAAGACAACGCTGTAACAACAGACACGACTTGTCGTGCACATCGCGATTTTAAATTCCGATGAGAACATTTATCGAACTTTTGTACTGTATTTGTCATTTTGTACTGTATTCCAACGATATATCCAAGGTATACATCACTAATCGTACAAGTGAATTTCGATAAATATTTGTTATCCAAATGTTATTAAAATTTTTTCCAAGATAATCGAAATTTATATTATTGGTATTAAAGAATTCAGAAATTACTAGTTTATATTTTTCTTTGATGATAATTTGTATTTTTTAGATATACATACATACATATATATCGATCCGGAAAAAAGGTCTAAAGCCAGCGAATATCCTAGTGATAAATCAATAACGATTTAAATACCGAATTAAAAACTAACAAAAAAACGTTAATTATTTTATTGAAAATTTCATAACAAATGCAATTTTATAGCAAATTGATTTAAAATTGAATTTTTATAATTATGTATGTCCTTAAAAATTTACGAAATTGTATTTTTCTAGAAAATCATCTCTAAATAAATATTTTCTTGCAAAATTCATCAAAATTGCATATTTATTATTAATTAGTGGAAGTTGCATTTTAATAGAAAATTTCAATAAAAATCTTATAATTAATTTTAATAGAAAAATTTCGTCAAAATAAAATTACATTTTGTTCTATAAAATTTTTTCAAAAATTTATTTTTCTATACAATTCCTTCCAAATTACTTTTTTCTGTAATATTTCTTCAAAATTGCATTTTTCTAGAAAATTTCGTCAAAATTTATTTTTTTGAAAATTGAAAAGGGAATGTTTTCTAGAAAATTATGTCAGCATTTATTTTGTCTAGAAAATTTCGATAAAATTGCATTTTTCTTTAAAATTTCTTCAAAATTTAATTTTTCTAGAAAATTTCCTTCATCGGCCTTTAATAAAGCCAACAACCGGGCTTTGCACTAATCAGGAGTTATCATCCTTTATCCGTTGATTTTTGAAATTTGAACAAAATTTTAATTTCAGTAAATTTTGTATAGAAATGCATTTTTAACAAAATGTTCTAGAGAAATGTAATTCAAAGATTGAAATGAAATTTCGACGAAATTTTTCAAAAAAAAATATTATTTCGAATTTTTTTAGAAAAATACAAATTTGAATATATTTTCTAAAAATATACAATTTTAAGAATTTTTGTATACAAATTTATTATGATAAAATTTTCTATAAAATGGCAATTTTAATTAAATTTCGTAAAAAAATAAATTTTAACGAAATTTTGTAGAAAAATACATTTGCAACGTAATTTTTTAGAGAAACGCAATTTCATATTTTTTTTTTTTTTTTTGAATATGTTTTCTAAATAATCGACCTTTTATTCTTTATTACAAAAATAAACGCAATTTCAATAAATTTTCTAAAATAAACCAATTTTAACGAAATTTTGCAGACAAATGCAATTTTCTAGACAAATACAATTTAAACGAAATTTTATTAAATAAAAACTAATCATATTAAAAAATATAATTAACGATAATTAATTTTTGGGGAAGCCCTGTCTTAAAGGATTAAGAAATTTCGTATACTTTTTCTCGACAACTTATATATCGTCGGGACCGACCGACCCACTGTGCGTATAAGTGGTCCCTATATTCAAAATATATCACTCATACGCCATGTCTGTGTTTAAAGTATAGATTTGATCATTTGATTTGTCCTTTTTTAAACGACTTGAAAAAATTCGATTTATGTTTTTAATAAAAATAAAAAGTGGTAGAATTTTGTAAAACAATATTTATAAATACCACATATTCTAAATGTAAAGCCTGAAATTTTTATATATTTTTTTGGTTTGATTTTAATTTATATTTTTAGAAATTTTAATAAAAACTAATTCATATACAGGGTTTCCAACAAAACGTGTTATTTTGAATCACCCGGTATTTCGGTAGCTGTCACTTTTGAAGCTTTTATTCTTTGACATTTGACAAGTAGAAACTATGCCATTACTAAAAATGGAACGATACACGATTCAACAACGCATTGAAATTATTAAAAAATCGAAAATCATCGAAAAATCATCCTCAAAGTTTGACTGTTTGGTGCGGTTTATGGTAGTCATTGGACCTTAGTTTTTCGAAAATGAGGTTGGATCAACAGTTACGGTGAATGGATTGCGCTATCGAGAGATGATTGATGATTTTTTATAGTCGGAGTTGGATGCTATTGATCTGGACAACGTTTACTTTCAACAAGACGGCGCCACGTGCCACACAAGCAACGAAACCATTGCTCTGTTACGGGAAAAGTTTGCGGACCGTGTTATCTCTCGAAGAGGTGATGACAACTGGCCACCGAGATCTTGTGATTTAACACCTTGCGACTTCTTCCAAAGACGAAAATACTTTTTTTGAAAAATTAAATTTGTTATAGAATCTCGAGTTTATAGTTTGAAGTTACATTTCAGAAAGACAAAGCTAATCAGTGTATATTATTTAAATGAAGTTTTGTTAAACTCTCTTTTTTAATTGCTCACTTAAATGTTTCTGGTAAATCTGTGTCACTAACTATTTAAGTCACTCAAAATTTTCTATTGCATACAAATGCATACATTTAAATACAACAAAAAAGCCCATTTGCCTAATCTCAATTATATCGCCGATTTGCATCATAACAACCTAGACTTAGCAGTTATAGAATAGCAGATTTTATTTTAAAAATCGTTTTAAATCGTTGACTTTTGTCAACTGCAATAATAAAATTGTTGGGCAATTGCTTAGGGTTAACAAAAGAATAATTTACATTTGCTCTTTTGTGCTCTATGTGCATAGACAAGAAGATTCTTAAAAAAGGAAAATTAAACGGCTGGCCCTTTCTCAATATAGATGCAGCGCTCCCTCTGATCTCGACTTACGCTCAATCCTACGCTATGATGATGCTCTGCCTTTGTTTTTTGGTCTGTTATACTAATAAATTTATAAAAGTTATCGTCAAAGTTAATTTGCAATCATCAAAATGTAAATATGACAACGAAGACCGAGGACCGACTACCAGCATTGTCGTGGTCGTCGTTTGGCGGCTATGGCGTTGAGCAGAGTAACGTAAAAAAATCCAAATTAAATTCAATGAATAAATTGCGGACTAAAACTTTGCAAAATGCGATACATGAAGACAGACCCATATTACTATGATGACAATCGAATAAAGAAAACAGATCGCAGAGATGCAGAAGACAAAAAAACATACACACACATGCACAAAGTACAGTGGTGTAGAATTATTTTCTTTATCTTAATTTGGATGACAGATTTCTTAGAAAATGATGAGATATTCGAAAAATATCGACAAATAATCGATATACGATACATTTTGTAATCGGAATTTATATTATTGATTTACTCAGTAAGTCGCGTCATGTAATTACGAAGAGAATCTGAACCCTGCAGCGATGTACCGCAATTCGGTACACGAGGCAATGAGTCAAACATTTAGTAATCGGGTATATGATTGCAAAGCTTTTTTGTGAGTATATCGCAAATCAGAAAAATAACACCGCATGCAGTTCTTGGAGGAGGATATCATCTAGATTTTAATAGAAAAAATGGAAAAGGGGTTAAAATTCGAACTGATATTTCGATAAGTAAATGTTTATCGAAATTGACTTGATAAGTTTATGTATCATTCCCTCGATTTTAATACAGACAGTATGCAAATGGCGTATTAGGTATATGTTCTCACTATAGATATCAATCATACGCACGGAAGCAGAGTGGATGGGGACGGATTTTCAAGAGAATGGAAAGCATTTTTTCGCTTCTTAACGAGCCATAGCAAACTTCGCATGTTTATAAAGACGTATTGTCGATTTCAGATAGTGCAAGTAAATATTCAAGTCTAATTACTTTCCTATGGAAGTTTCATAGAATGAGTTTAAACCACTGTTATATACAAACATACATATGTATGTATCCTTAAATGTGATCTGAACAGTCCACCATTAAGAAATTCATAGACCGCAATGTATGCATATGCATACACATGTGTGGCCGCAGTCTGCAATAGAACTTCATGTGGTGTACCAAATACAAGTAAACACAAACATATGTTTGTTTGGCTGTATATTAATCTCTCTCTGTGAGCATCAGCGAAAAGTGTCATTCATGTAGAGCATCACATCTATGTATGTACGAGAACATTTCACACTTACATATCTCTTAAATTCAAGTGCCTGATACGGTTGGGCAACGTGTTTTCGTTCACTCAATTAACACGCATTTAAAAGAAGGAGAGAAGATTCGAATGAAATGCTCCATTAGTGAGTGTGACATAAACACTCGCAAACATACCACACCACGCGCAAACACACACACCCATACCTCTGAGGCACATTCTCAGACAGACGGATAGACAACCATAGCTCCTACGCTATCTTCTCTACTCAACTCTATCATTATTCGAGCGGTACAACTTTATGACAACCTCATTTCAAATTTGATTTAATAAATTTTCAAGTTAGGATTTTATTTTTCAACTTGCGTGGTATTAATTATAGTGAATTTTTCGAATATTTTCCGGTGATACAAATTAGAAATGCGTGTTCAGCACTGAACACAGAGAGACATAGAGAGAGAAAAGGAATTTAATAGCGTGAAGAGCTATAAACTTGCAAACGCATTTGTTAATTACCAATTTAATGCCTATGCCTAATAACCATAATTACGACAATGTAGTTTTATTGGCGTTTAGTTAATTAGTAAATGGTGTTTTATTGAAGAGAAATTGACAAAGAAATTTGTATTTTGATGGCATAAAGTGATATTAGGCAAGTCGAATGACATTTCACGGATGAACTGAAAGAAAAAACACACAAGACTGACATTGTGAGCCATCACGCATTCAATCAGGTTGAGATTTTTTTTAATTTATGCAAAAATTAATTGTTAACTGAATTATCTGCATAATTAACGTCTTCTTTTTTTGTGGGGTGACCTATTCTGGTCCATTCTTGCACCGATGTACGATAACTCTTTTGATGAGTGACCGATTGACTTCCAATTTTGTATGTGGGTAAAAATAAAACACGTGTCAACAAATGTTGGAAGATCAACATTTTTTTATTTTTTTATATAATTTGTATTTTAATTTGGAACAAGTAAAACAAATTAGGCTGTTTTGCAAAATTGTAACTCTTTCGCGAGATATGACCGAATCATTTTTTCCGTGTATACTCGCATTTAGAAAGATAGCTATGTATTTTATCCGAAGTATTTAACCGATTTGACTGAAATTCGGAAGTTAAATCCGGAACAAATGTCTACAAATAGAAACATCAATAGGTTTAATTAGCAAAATCTAAGTTAAGAAAATATTGCAAACTGAAAAAATTTTTAGATTTTTTTATTTATAGAATTATTTTTTTTTTTTTGATTTTAGCAAATTTGTTAGAAATTTTTATTAGTCGCAATTTTTTAGAAATTGTATTGAATTTTTTGGAAAATTTAAAAGAATTTTGTTGACTTTTCTATAGAAACTTTATATCAACGATTTTTTATAACTAAAAAATTAAAAAACTTCTTTGAATTTTCAACAAAATAAAAAAAAAATCTAATAACTTAGAAAAGAATGGAATATGAAAATTTTCAATAATTAAAATTTTTTGTAGAAATTTTCTGTAAATAAAAATTTCTAAGAAATTTTCTATACATAAAAGTTTCTAAGAAATTTGCTATAAAAAAAGTTTCTTCGAAATATTCTATAGATAAAGAGTTCTATGAAATGTCTAAGTAATTTTATATAAACAAAAATTTCTAAGAAATTTGTAATAAATATAAAGAAAGTAAATTTGAAGAAAATAAATAAACATTTCTACGAAACTTTCAATAAATATTAATTACTAAGAGATTTGCTATAATAACAAGTTTCACCCAAATTTTCTATAAATAAAAATTTCGAAGAAATTTTCTATAAATAAAAATTTTCTATAAATAAAAATGTCTAAGAAATTTTCTATAAATAACAATTTGTAAGAAATTTTCTATAAATAAAAATATCTAAACAATTTTTAAGAAATTTTCTATATACAAAAATTTCTAAAACATTTTCTATGAATACAAAGTTTTCTATAAATAAAAATTTCTAAGAAAATTTACATAAATAACTTTTTCCATAAATAAAAATGTCTACGAAATTTTCTATAAATAAACATGTTTAAGAAAGTTTTTATAAATAAAAAATTATAAGAAATTTTCAAGAAATAAGAATTTCTAAGAAATTTTCTAGAAATAAGAATTTCTAAAAAATTTTCTACAAATAAAAATTTCTAAGAAATGTTCTAGAAATAAAAATTTATAAAAAATTTTCTAGAAATAAAAATTTCTGAGACATTTGTATAAATAAACATTTCTAAGAAATTTTATTTTATTTTATTTATAGAAAAATTTGTAGAAACTTTTACTTATAGAAAATTTCTTAAAAAATTTTATAGAAAAAATTTATAGAAAACTTCGAAATTTTTAATTATTAATTTTTAGTTATAGAAAATTTCTTAGAAATTTTTGCGTATAGAAAATTTCATTTTTATTTAGAGAAAATTTCTTAGAATTTTTGATTTCTAGAATTTTTTTTTTGAAAATTTTCATATCTAGAAAATTTATATTTGTAGAAAATTTCTTAGAAATTTTTATTTATAGAAAATTTCTTAAAAATTTGTATTTATAGTTATTTTTTATTTCTAGATATAGAGAATTTATTAAAAAATATATAGAAAATTTCTTAAAAAACTTTATAGAAAAAATTTATAGAAAACTTCTTCGAAATTTTTAATTATTCATTTTTATTTATAGAAAATTTCTTAGAAATTTTTGTGTATAGAAAATTTCATTTTTATTTAGAGAAAATTTCTTAGAATTTTTGATTTCTAGAACATTTTTTTGAAATTTTTCATATCTAGAAAATTTATATTTGTTTCTTAAAAATTTGTATTTATAGTTATTTCTTATTTCTAGAAAATTTCCTAGACACCTCATAAATTTTTATTTACAGAAAATTTCTTAGAAATTCTTATTTATATAAAATTATTTGTTCTTTTAATTGTTTGAAGATCCGACTTCGAAGGTCGAATAAAACCAAAATCATTTATTTATAGAAAATGTTTAAGATATTTCTCAGAAATTTTTATTTATATTTTTAGAAAATTTCCTAAAAACTTTTATTTATAGAAAATTTCTTAGAAATTTTTATTTATAGAAAAAATCTTAGAAATTTGTATTTATAGAAAATTTCTTAGACATTTTTATTTATAGAAATTTTTTTAGAAATATTTACTTATAGAAAATAATTTATTTATAGAAAATTTCTTAGAAATTTTTATTTCTAGAAAATTTCTAAGAAATTTTTATTTCTAGAAAATTTCTTAGAAATTTTTATTTAAGAAATTTCTCAGAATTTTTAATTTCTAGAAAATTTCTTAGAAATTTGTATTTATAGCTAATTTCTTAGAAATTTATATTTATTGAAAGTTTTATTAGAAATTTATATTTATTGAAAGTTTTATTAGAAATGTTTATTTATAGAAAATTTTTAAGGACATTTTTTTTTTTGAGTTTCTTAAAAATTTTTATTTATAGAATTTTTTTTAGAAATTTATATTTATTGAAAGTGTTTTATTAATAAAAGATTTCTTTGAAATTTGTATTTATAGAACATTTTCTAGAAATTTCTATTTATAAAAAATTTCTTAAAAAAAATTATTTATGGAAACTTTCTTAAAAATTTGTATTTATAGAAAACTTCTTCGAAATTTTTAATTATTAATTTCTATTTATAGAACATTTCTTAGAAATTTTTCTGTAAATAAAAAATTCTAAAAAATTTTCTACAAATAAAGATTTCTAAGAAATTTTCTACAAATTAAAAATTCTGAGAAGTGTTCTACAAACAATTTTCTATAAATAAAAATTTCTAAGATATTTTCCATAAATAAAAATTTCTAAGAAATTTTCAATAAATACAAATTTCATAGAAATTTTCTATAAATAAAAATGTTTAAGAAATTTTCTGAAAATAAAAATTTCTAAGAAATTTTCTAAAAATAAAAATATAAATAAAAATTTCTGAGAAATTTTCTTCAAATAGAAACTTCTAAAACATTTTCTATGAATTAATGATTTTGGTTTTTATTCGACCTTCGAAGTCTGAGCTTGAAATAATTAAAAGAAAAAATAATTTTCTATAAATAACAATTTCTAAGAAATTTTCTATAAATATAAATTTCTAAGAAATTTTCTGTAAATAAAAAATTCTGAGAAATTGTCCATAAATACAAGTTTTTAAGAAATTTTTTATTAATACAAATTTCTAGGAAACTTTCTATAAATGAAAGTTTTTAAAAACTTTCTTTCTATTTCTATCTTCTAAGTTTTTCTTTCTATAAACAAAATATGTTCAATAAATAAGAATTTCCAACAAATTTTCTAAAAAGAATTGCTACAAATACAAATTTCTAAGAAATTTTTTATAAGTAGGAAATTTTCTAGAAATAAAAAAAACTATAAATACAAATTTTTAAGTAATTTTCTATAAATAAAAATTTCTAAGAAATTTTCTACAAATAAAAATTTCTAAGAAATTTTCTAGAACAAAAAATTTCGAAGAAATTTTCTATAAAAAAATTTCTAAGAAATGTTCTATAAATAAAAATTAATAATTAAAAATTTCGAAGAAGTTTTCTATAAAAAAATGTTTAAGAAATTTTCTATAAATAAGTTTCTAAGAAATTTCTAAGAAATTTCTAAGAAATTTTTTATAAATAAAAAATTTCTCTAAATACAAAGAAATTTACAATGAAAATAAATTTTCTATAAGTTACAGTTTCTACAAAATTTTCTATAAGAATACATTTCTAGGAAATTTTCAATAAATAAAAATTTCCAAGATATTTTCTATAAATAAAAATTTTTACGAAATTTTCAATAAAGAAAAATTTTTACAAAATTTTCTATAAATAAGATTTTTTACAAAATTTTCTATAAATAAAATTTTTTACAAAATTTTCAAATGAATAAATAAAATAAATATTATGATTGCCTTTGGAATTTGAAAACACGAATTTATAATTGCCTAACGACATCATTGACAAATGATTAACAATGAAATGTTAGTCTTTATAACAGTGACGTCTGTTGTATTGTTTTTAAACATAATTTTATAATTGTAATTGATATTTTTCGAATTCGAATTGAAAATGGTGTAAATAGCAATGCATTACACTAATAACAACGACGAAGAAAATGCAAAACAAAAAAATTAAACGGTGTTTAAAAAATACGATGTGATTAAGATAATAAGATAAATGTTTAAAAGTTAAACAAATTAAATATACGAAAGCTGATATGAAAGTAAAATGAAATGCCCATAAAATAAAGTCATGAGGTGAATTAAATAAACATTTTTAACATTTGAAACGCAGTTAAGTAGATAACACCGTTTGACAGTTGCCGTTGGGGTTGGGTGGGTTGGCCCTCTATTGAACTTTGTTTATGTGCATTTTCACCTGTTGAATACAAATGCTAGTCGACAGTTAATTGTGTAATCCACCCTAATATATGTATACATATATATTCAATAAAGACGTGTATTGATTTGAAATTAACCATATCTCCCATAACAAACATCAAATAGAAAATTATGTACGTTTGTTAATAAATATAGAAAATTTAAAAAAATCGACAAATAATGAAAATGTAATTTATTAATAAATAAATAAAATGAAAAATGGGCACTTACCCTGTTGTTGTAGCACCACGCGGCATTTTGTTTAGATGGCGATCACGCATTTATAACAAAATGAAAAATTTGCAACAACAAAATTTTGTTGTTTTGTTCTTGTTCCGTTTTTTTGTATTGTTTTTATTTAATTTTATTTTGTTATTTGTCTTAACACTCTAAATACGAAAATGAAATTGGCAAATGTGAGAAATTGGTGAAAATTCGATGCTACGTAATGTAGAAAAGAAAAACATAGAAACGATGAAACGACGTCACGCGGTTGTTTTTCTCGTTGGCATGATCATCAGTCAAATCGGTGGAATCGGTGAAGTGAAATGTGAACGAAATTGAAATTGTTTTTAAAAAGAAATAAAAATAAAATTAAAGAGGAGCGTCACTCAATTACAATTTCGATGATTTATTTTATTTTGCGAGAAAGAGGGAGGACGTTCTACAATCAAATGTACTATTTATATAAGTAGAATTATTCAAAATTCACTATTTTGAGGCATACATACATATGTATGTGTATACTTATGTATGTATATGGATAGTTTTCTATGTTAATCAATTTAGTTCAACGCTTAAATATTAATTTCCGTTAGAGATCGTCTTTAATGAAAAAACCTTCTCGACTTCACTAAACAAACACTAAATGAACGAACGGCGACATTAATTTTCATTTTCATAATACGGCGGCGACGACGATTACTGCTCGGGCGTTTGTATATCGTTCTACAAAAAAGTATCTGTTATTTGAGAAAAATACATTTCGTGTTTGTTGGAAAAATATTAACAATTGAATTATTAAAATGTTCACACACGCTTATGTCTATCTGTCTGGCTGGATGTGTGTGTGTGTGTTTGTATTTGTGAAAGATGAGAAAACTATTGCAGGCGATCTCACGTACTTCGCAAAAGCTACACTGTTCTACAGAAGCCATTTGTTTTTTCCTTTTGCCACCGATAACACTTAAAGTAATCAATAATCAGTATTTAATAAATAAATAAAATACATCATTTTCAACGGTAAATCGAAAAAAAGCAATTTAGATTAAAATAACACCTGGTATTCAAAAATTCAGAAAAAGTCAAAAGAAATTAAAAAATCCCTTTGAAATTCAGAAGACATCAATTGAAAATCGAAACAAATTAAAATTTATGACAAGTAAATTTGAATTCTAAACAAACCAATCAAAAATAAAAAAAAAAACATTTAAAATCCAAAATATTACTTTTGAAATTCAAAAAATAGTAATTGGAAGAACTGCAATTTTAATTCAAAAAAGTTAAACACATTTTAAACGACACATAGAATTTCGTTGATAATTCTTAGAATTTCAAATTGAATAATTTGATTTCAAATCTAATAATTTGAATTTCATTTTATGCTTTTGAAGCTCAATTGACTTGTTTTGAATTGTAATTTAAGGGTCAGCATTTTTTATATTGACCTATTATTTTTTTTTTACCTGAAAACTTTATAAAAAGTTGCTAAATGGAAAAATAAAATATGTCCCCATAAACGGGATTTAAAATTTTCAAAAATTTTTTTAAAAAAAAATGCATTTTCGGCTTATAAAGTTTTCATCGTTTCAAATATTTTTTTGTAAAATTTGCAATATTTCTAATACTTTTATTTAAAAAAATTGCTGCCCCTTCGATTTTTTTCAAATTTGCACAAAATTAATCAATACTCAATATTTAGCAAATACCGAAATTTAGCAATTACAAAATTGTCAACTGTAATTTGAAACAAAACAATTTATTTTAAAATAGAATCAAATTGGAATTCAAACATTCCATTTGAAATTCATATAAAGATAAATAAAATTAAAATATTCTCTTTGAATTTTAGAAGATATCCATTGAAAGTCAATTTGAATACAAAACAATCCAATCAAAATCAAAAATACCTATTTAAAATCCAAAATATTACATTAGAAATTAAAAATGGTAATTGGAAGAGTTGTAATTTTAATTAAAAAAATGTATCTGGGAATTTCAAATCGAATAATTTGAATTTTATTTTATGTCTTTTAAATCTCAATTGACTGCTTTTGAATTTAAATTTAAGAGTCCGAATTTTTAATGTTAACCTAGGAATTTTTTTTTTGCCTGAAAACTTTATAAAGAGTTGCTTAATGGAAAATAAGATATAGCAATATTTTTTTTCAAAAAAAAAAAAATAATTAAACAATTTTATTGTGATTTGAATTTTCAAAAATTGAGAAAAATGCATTTGTTGGTTTTACGAAAATTTTAATTCTTTTTAACGGCTGAACTAATTTTTACAAAGTTTACGTCGTTTGAAAGAGAACATTTTACAATTTTTTTTCTTCTAAAAACAACTTTAATTTTCTTAAATTTCTTATTTAAAAAAATTTTTTCTATTTAGCGACTTGTTATAAAGTTTCGAGGCAAAATTAAATTAAAATTTCTAACAAGTGATTTGAATTCATTCATTGATGTTTTTTTAATTTCATTCGACTAATTTGGATCAGTAGTTCATCTATTTGATCTGTGTACACCTCTCGTTAATTTTCCAAAACTGCAATGTTATAAATTATATACCTCGATAGGATTGTAAGATAATTTGCTAATACAGACGATGAAAGTAACTATGTTGTTTCAATTTTATGTTTGAAGGGTATGGTATATAGAAGGGAATAAGAGTGAAAAATAAAAAAAAAATAATCAAAACAGTCTAGACTGAAATTCTGATAAACAGATATTTCGATTGCTAGAAGTAATGTACACAATGACAGTTGAATACTATTATTTTAGACATTATTTGCATTATAAATTGGATTACACCGTTAAACCATTCTTCTTTAACTTATAAAAAATGTCATTCGTCTATAATTTAGTAAAGGTAACAATTAAGAAGAAATTCAATAAACCTGAAGTCAATTTAGTCACTACTTTCGAGAGGACTCGTAATCTCGTGTATGTATGTGCAAGTATATTAAACTCAACTTATTTCGATTTACATACATTTAAACTAATTAATCTTCGAGATTTCATTATATAAACAATTAAATTAACTTTCATAACTGCTTTATACAATTTAATTATTTGCAATGGTAAATTATAGTGTTCACATCTTGTTTAAGCTATTGTTGCATTTTATGTGGCATAATTAATTAGGTTTTTTTATATACATATTAATATCACTTTATGTGCATGAAAATTTTTGTGTAATATGCACATGAACAAAAAATTAAAAAAAACTTGCATTTGTTTTGTGTTGATAAACAACATAAAGTAAATTACAATATTTAATTTTAAATATATTAAATTTTTAGTTCTATCCCAAAAATGAAAATAACATTCCAGATATTAACATATTGTCCGTCTGTCTGGCTGGTGGTTTACGAGTCCTCGAGATGCATGCTTTGACTAAGTCATATTTGGAAATTTGTGGTGGAATCTGTCTTGATATTTTCAAAATTAAAAAATCTAAATAATATTGAGAAAATGTATAAAAGTGTTATAAAATACATGCAGCATTCACCCTTTAGGTGAATGAAGATCTTTTCAATGATATCCAATTCTTTCTAATCCTACATAAGTCATTGGACTCAATACCCAATCTTCCGGCGTGTTCGCCGATAAAACAGTATCCGTCAGAACTGATACTAAAGTAGGCAGTCTTTTAATTTTTAATTGCTCAGTTGGAATCTTGGCCAGATTTGTCTAGCTACCCTAGGTTAGATTAGGTTAGGTTGAAGAGAGGAGACGTTTAAACGTCTCATGTGGACATACACTTAAGCCAGTGGTTCGGCCTGTTGTACGCTCCTTATTTATGATCTTTTTATACCTCACGAGTTACAGAAAATCTACCTATAGGTGCCGATTTCTGTCCATCTTTCATTGAACTGCATGAGACTCAAGCCTTGAGTGCCTCTTTCTTCAACCATTACTTGCATGTGGACGGTCAGGAAAGTTTTAAAGAAAAACAAAACAAGTAAGAAAGTTCAGACGGGTAAATCGACTTAGGAATCTCTCACCTTCAGTCCTAAAAAATATTCGTAAATTTGTTTATTTTTTGTTATAATTAAATTACTACCAATTTAAATTGCATTTAAAAATTTTAAATTATGCACTGGTATTAAAGTTATAACCTCTAAGCTTTTAGTGCAAAATGATGCATTTGTTTGAGAGTTACCAAGAGGGGCGTGGCAACATCGCACATTTTTCTCGAGGTGATAGCGACTAATAATTTAATACTTTGTGTAGAATTTCAGAAGATTCGAATAAGTAGTATCGAATTTATTAAAGAATCATTATTTCGCTAAATGTTAACTCTTTGTGGGGGAGGTACTAGAAGGAGTGGAGCAATATGGCCTATCTTCGAATTTAGCCTGAGAAGGAGAAAAATATTATCGCATACCAAATTTGAAATCAATCGGTTACTCTTTTCGGGTATAATTTTTCATCCCTTCAGCGGTTTCGACGATATTTTGCAAGATATGGCGAAAATAACCTATGTTCTAGAAAATTTCAATGACAAATTTTGACTAAAAAGTTGCTAAATGGTAAAGTAAGATCTTGACATCATTTATTTGTCGAAAAAAATCCAACATTTTGTGGGGATTTAAAATTAAAAAAAATATATTTTTTGCGTTTTACGAAATTTTTAATTGCTTCTGAACGGCTGAACCGATTTTTACAAAGTTTACTTCGTTGAAAGAGAACATAACGGCCCATTTTCTGTGGAATATTTTAAAAATAATTTATAATTTCTTGAAAAATTTGTTTTGAAGAGAAATGTCAAAATGTTAACTTTTACAAATATTGAGGCACCCAAAAATGCAATTACTCTGCGTAAATTTAAGTCTTTAAAAAAATTCTAATTTTAAACATTTTTTAACGAAATAACTTCGTAAAAATCGTTTCAACCGTTCAAGAGAAATTAAAAATTTCGTAAAATCACATTTTTTTGGATTTTTTTAAAGTTTCAAATGCCCATAAAATTTTGGAAAAAATATTTTTTCAAAAAATAAGATATTTTTAAGAAAAATGTAAAAATTTTAGGACTTGCCCTTATAATTTCGTCCAAAATTATTACAAATATTGAGACCCCAAAAATCCAATTACCGTTCTGGATTTGAGAGAATCTGGTCCATATACGGCGAAAATTTGCAAAAATCTCCAAAAAATGTCGAAAAATAAAATTTATTTTTTAAATCCACAAAAAGACCCTTTTCGTTCTCTTTTAAACGACATAAACTTTGTAAAAATCGGTTCAGCCGGTTAAGAGCAATTAAACATCGCGATTGCCATTCGTAAAATCAAAAATTTATTTTTTTTTTAATTTTTAAATACCCCTAAAATTTTAGAAAAACTATTTTTCAAAAAATAAATGTTAAGATATTTTTTATAAACTTTTTAGTCAAAAATAAACTTTATAGGTTAATATTAAAAATTCTGGTCCATACACTCGTAGATAACTATAATATCAAAAAATAATACAATGTTCTTGTTTATTTATAAATTCAAATAAAAAGTAAAGGGTTTTCCAATAGGGATGATATGATTTTGAAGTGACGTTTCGGCCATTTGTAATATGTCATGATCTGTCATTTGTTTTTCATTGTATTCAGTAGTGTTTACAATTTCATCTTGGAGAGATATAACAAGAACAACGTTTACAAATTATTGAGTTTTTTTATCACAATAATCGTTTTCCAATTGCAACCTTTCGTGCGCTTAGTCCATTTTTTTTAAAATCCTCAAAAAAAATAGTTTCCAGTCGACCAACGACCTTGTATTCAGTAGTGTTTACAATTTCATCATGGAGAGATATACGCAAGAACAACGTTTACAAATTATTCAGTATTATTATCAAAATAATCGTTCTCCAATTGCAACTTTTCGTGCGCTTAGTCCATTTTTTAAAATCCCAAAAAACACTTTCCAGTCGACCTGCGACCTTGACACCCATGCAATATTTTAGCTCTCGTTAAGAAATATCTTTTTGTCGTTAACGAGCTAGAGCAAAATAAACTTTCCGTTCACATATGAAAATTAGGCTTAGTTCATTTTTTTAAAATTCAAAAAAAAAAACACTTTCCAGTCGACCTACGACCTTGACACCCATGAGCAATATTTTAGCTCTCGTTAAGAGCTATCTTTTTGCCATTGGCCGATTGTGGCTACGTGCCACACGGCAAATAAAACAATTGAATTGTTGCGAGAAAAGTTTGGAGATTCGATTATTTCAAGAAATTGTGATATTGAGTGGCCTCCAAGAACTTGTGATTTAATACCATTATACTATTACTTGTGGGGTTATTTGAAGTCATTGGTCTTTCGAAATAAACCAGACTCTCTTCAAGCTTTACAAGTCAACATTGAACATGCCATTCATGACATAAGACTTGATTTAGTGGAAAAAGTGCTCGGAAATTGGGTTAATCGAATTCGTTCCTGCAGAAGAAGTCGTGTAGGCCATTTGAATGATGTTTTATTTAGAACTTAATTGTATCGATTGTACTTCACATTAAATAAAAAATTTTGAATTTCCCTAACAATAAGTGTGTTTTCTTTTCAAAGAAATCATATCACTCTTATTGGAAAACCCTGTATTTATCAAAATGGACTTTGTCAGTTAACGCAATATATCCTCGAAAAATGTATCTTTCCCATTCAATCAAATTCTACACCTAAACGAGCGTTTCGAAGTCATTGAACTTATTCGGTCCAAAAACATATTTCCACAATAATTCAAAACAAATTAAATACCTATAAATTTTCCAATAACGTCAACAATGCACTCACAAGAAACACAAATCAGTGTTTTTTTTGGAACATTTCCAATATCAATGAACACCTAATAATATCATAAAACATTCACTTTTTGTCATTTCGTTTAAATGATTTTCAAAATAAAAAAGAAAAATGACTATAAATTGTCTTCTATAAGATTCGAAAAGAAGCAAGCTTTTGTAGAACAGTGTTATTGGGGTTACGTACACTTATAAATGTAGACGCCACACACGGACAGACGGACATAGGCGCGTCAAAATAATAAAAACAATGAACACAACAATTTAAAAGCAATAAGAATCGCTCGGCGGGCCATTCAATGATCATCACAGAAACATTCTCCCACACACACACACGTATAACAGTCATATACATTTCATTTCATTCCAATCCCTAAGTGTTTGTGATATGTGAAGGAATTCAAACGATATTTTGTTCACTTCAACTTTGTTCCCCCAAAAGAAAATTAGAAATGCAAATTTTAGTCAATGCCATACAAAACTACCAAAACGTTGTATACAATTTTAAGAAAATATTAGATACTTCAAAAACTCAAATGTCGAAAGGGAGCTCCAATGCACGTTTAATCACGTCAACGAAGAAAACTCGTTTAATATCATAAATTTTAGGGGGTGGGGGAGACCTGCATATCACACTTATTTTGTTTTTTAAGAAAAATAAACACACATCACTAATGCAGAGCAGCGAATTATTTACTACAATATCAGGTGAAATAAATTCACAAGTATTTAATTGTTTATTTTGAAATGATCTGACACTTGAATCCTCAGGTTGTTTTGTTTATTTAAAAGTGAGTATGTGTTCTCCGCGTGTGTGTGAGAGTTCGCTTAAAAAAAGAGCTTCCCTCAGCCAAATTATTCGCTTCTAGGCACAACCATTTAAAGGGGTAATTTATTTACACAAACGTTTTGTTTACATTTTCCAGTAGATTAGCTTTCGTGGCGGGTTTTTTCTGCTGTCTCTGTTTATATAAAAACACAGGAATTATCAAGATTCATTTAACAACAACAAAAACACCAATCACAAATCATAACAAAATAAACAAACAAACAGACAAATCCGAACCGATTACCGATTTTCTTGCAGATGATGAAGATTGCTGCTCTGACGGCGATGACAACAGTAGTACATTTGTTACTAGTCTAGTATTTACTTGTGGCGTATAATCGATCGATAAACAACAGTGCCCGACGAACTTCACTAACTAACTGAACAAATAATTTGCCATTGCAATGGATAAAGTACTTGACAAACACACGCACACACATACACTCTCACACATTCGCAGTGCCTCGAAAAGAGAGTGTAACAATGGAGGAAGATGCAGATACAATAACAGAAGAGCTAATTGTGAGTTGAGTACCAATCGGTTTGTGATATTACGTCGTTTTTCCTCCTTCTCCATCAAATGAGCATCTCAAATTGGCGCATTTTCTTTTTTCTCGTTTGGCATGGATGTTGCTTGCTTTGTTTCGTTTTTACAGGGCTCTGTTAAGATTTTCCCAATGCTAACAGTTTGATGGAGTGCTACCATTCACTGTTAACCGCGAGCTAACAGACGGTTATTGGATGTTAAAGTGATCAATGTCGGCAGGCATTCATGGCACCCTATAATTTCAAATGGAATATTTATATCCTACACCACTTTGTGGTACAGGGTATTATTTGCCCCAGATGATTGAAACATCCTAAAATATTGAAGCTACCTTAAAGTATACCGATCGACTCAAAATCAGTAAATTACATCGTCCGTAAATTACACTGCGCAACAGTGAGCAAAATACACGGACTTAACAGCAGGGATGGAAAATTCAATTTTTGAAAAAGCATTACCACTTTTTTTCATTTTTCAGGTAAAAAATTATAAATAATAAAATTGCTACATTTTTCATAAAAAATCTTTAACGATATATAGGGTGATCTAAGAGTGATACTTTTTTCAATAGCCTTTTTTTGACAGATCAGGTGTGAGTCGTGTCATGCTGCCATGCTGTCATGTTATTTTTGTTAAGTATTGTTTGGCATTTCATCACGAAAAGACTTACGCCTGAACAACGTTTACAAATTATTCAGTTTTATTATCAAAATAATCGTTGGCCAATTGCGCTGTCCATTTTTTTAAATCCAAAAAAACACTTTCCAGTCGACCCACGACCTTGACACCCATGAGCAATATTTTAGATCTCGTTAAGAGCTATCTTTTTGCCATTGACCGATTCCCGATCCGACGTACCGGAATCATCGGTCCATATTTCTTCAAAAATGATGCCGGTGAGAACGTAACCGTCGATGGCGACCGTTATATTGCCATGATAACCGACTACACGCAAAGAAAAAATTCGTTTCTGCGAAACGAAATATTAGACAACTACAATTCTCGTTTACGATGACTGAAATTCTTTTAGTCAGAACAAAGCAATTTGCAATTTGCTTACGCGAAATAAGTTTCTGTCACAACAAACGAAATTTCAGTTCCGGCAAACGAGAGTTGTAGTTGTCTAATATTTCGTTTCGTAGAAACGAATTTTTTCTTTGCGTGTATTTGATGCCTGAAATTGAAGCTCGTGATCTCGGCGACATTTCGTTTCAACAAGACGGCGCCACTTCCCACACATCGCATCAATCAATGGATTTATTGAGAGAACACTTCGGTGAGCAGATAATTTCACGTTTTGGGCCGGTCGATTGGCCACCAAGATCGTGTGATTTCACACCGTTAGACTTTTTCCTGTGGGGATATGTAAAGTCTAAAGTTTATGCGGTCAAACCCGCTTCGATTCAGGCCTTGGAGCAAAACATCACACGTGTCATTCGCCAGTTACCAGTCGAAATGCTCGAACGAGTCATCGAAAATTGGACTCAACGGATGGACCATCTGAGACGTAGCCGCGGCCAACATTTGATAGACATAATCTTCAAAAAATAAATGCCAAAGAATGTTCTTTCAAATGATAATAAACATTCCCCATTCAATTTGTATTTTCGGTGTTTTTTTCTTTAAAAAAGTAGGGAACCTCGAAATGGACCACCCTATATTAAATGATGGCTTAAGTATTTGTCCATGGACATGAGACATTAAAACGGCTACTCTCTTTCAACCTACCTAACATAAACTATTAAAGGATTTGCCTATATATGTATGTATATTATAATTTGGCCACTCCGCTAAAACTTCATTAGAACTGTAAGACAATATTTTTAGAAAAATTGCGATAATAAATACCATTAATTATCGCAGCTTCTACATACCGTCGACATATATTTTTTCCAAACGATTTTAAACTTCCTATCTCCGGCATATCAAGAGTGAATTGACTGAAATTCAGAATAGATAAGCGTTTTATCGTGGGAATAATTTATACGTATGACTTGACTAGATTTGCCAATTTTATATGATTTTTTTTTAAAGCGAATTTTTTATGTGCAAACTGTTGATGTAAATTGTACCTCGAGTGTGTGAAAAAAGTTCATTTGTCAGAATAAATCGATAAAAGAAAATAGTACTGAAACGGCCGCGGTATTACCTCGGTACTTTTGATAGTGAAAAGGTACTGAAAAAAGTACTAATGTACTAACTTTTCCATCCCTTCTTGACATTAAAGGTTCGATTCTACTTCCAAAGTGACTTCGGTTTGGCGAAATTGGTGACCAATTTTTTTTTGAACTGGAATTTTTCCGTGTTTTTTTGGTTTTTGTGTTAAGTTTTGGGCTTTGGTGTGTTCTGACACATATAATAAAATGTTATGGCCAACATTTTTGTAGAAGCTTTCATCACCGCCCTCCCCATTTTTAGGGATGTTTTTTACGATTTGTTAAAATGGGGCCAAAAATTACAGGTATGTGGGTGTGCTAGAGGGTTAATATGTTCCACAAAAATATTGGCCTTACTTACTATTTCCAACAAAGTTGCTGAACATAACCTGCACAAAAAAAGATATATTTTTGTTACAAAATAGTGAAATAAAAAAAATTTTGAGTTATAATGTGGTCTTTTTGAGCTCTTTAGTGTGCCTAGACACGTTCAGATTCTATGGATATGTTCACAAAAGTTGTTCAGATTTACTGTGGCTACAATGTTGCCAAATATTTTTTGGTGACAAAGTTATGAGTCCCTGTAAGTTATGCTGAAAAAAATTTTTCAAATAAGGTTTCGCATGAAATGTCAAAAAAACTTTGTTAGCATATTCTTAGCTACATTATTGAAAAAAAGGGAAGCAGTATTACCAAGTCTGTATTAGTTGTTGGACAAAAGCTGATGACACCTTTTTCGAGGGGCTCACTGATTTTCAGAAAATTTTGAGGCCCATCAAAAAAATCGAAATTATACGATCACATCCGTGTATTTTTTAAAAAGTGTTGATTTGTTGCATAGTATTAATAGCATGTAGAATAAAGTGATGTACATAACATAACTAACAGCCGAACGACACAGAAAACTTAATGTGAACAACACTGTTATGTAGAGTATTGAAACGGTTTGCCGTTCTGTTATAAATAGTTTAACATTGTGAAGGTTGCTGTCTTTGCTTAACCGTTTCTTGGTAACATACGCTAAGAAATCCGTTATGTGAGACATTTCAAATTAGGATTTATTTTTTTTTTTGAAAGTACAAAATGTCAGAAGCAGAAATAAATGATTTAAAAACATATTTTATGATAAATACATGTATTATGCCTATTCCTGTACCTACTATAAGTACATTTTACTATTTCAATTTTTTTGACAATTTTTTCCATGTTGTTGTTGTAAAAATGGTAAAAATTAGTAGTAGGAAAAGGAACAGAGCTACTATAATCAAGCTAAAATGCACCTATATATTAGCTGCTTTCTTTTCGTCCCGTATTTACATTTTGATTAGGTTAGGTTGAAGATAGGAGACGTTTAAACGTCTCATGTCCATGGACACACTTAAGCCAGTGGTTCGGCCTGTTGTGCGCTCCTTATTTATAATATTTTTATACCTCAAGAGTTACAGAAAATCCGTACTAGACACGAATTTTCTCAGTATCTTCCAGTCATATCCTCTGAGATGAGTCATTACCCACACAAAATAAACTTATATACGTTTAAACAACCTTTTTATCCCCGGTAATAAAAACGGGGATAAAAACTTGTTACGGATAAAATTTTAAGTAGGCAACATTTTTTGTGATTAACATTTTGAAAGAAAATAAACAAACAAAATTAAAATTTTAATACTCATAAAACGGATTGGTTTTCGTAAATTTTCATTGCGGATGGTGAGGAAAAAAATAAGAACCCTGTTTGAAGTGAATAGCTTTTACACCGCGGTATTCCTTGGCACTTTTTTCAGAACATACACCCTACTCAAATATTTTAATTCGATCCTACTGAATTCGTTATAAGTTATGTTGAATACTTTCTGTGTTACACGAATTTTAAAAATACCGAGAATACTGCTCTATACGTGAGTTGCTAATATTGAATGAAACATTTTATATTTATAAAATAATTATTTTGTTGCATATACGGGACGCAAAGAAAGCAGATATTCATTCTTTTGGGCGCACAGTGGAACAAAAAGTAAAAAAATTTTTAAATCTGTGAAATTTTTTTTTCAAATTCCTACTTTTAGGAGCACATTGGGGCAAAAAAGGAATAGCTATGCTAATGTTGGACAATAAGGGTAAAATGTGACACAATTGTGCAAAAATGATAAATTATGGTCTTAGAGTGCGAGGGTAGCTCTTGCAAAATAAACTTTTTATAACAAATGTTTTTACGAAATGCATGCATTTAAGGAAGCAGTGGACAAAATCGGATGAATATTGTTCAGGGTGGGGCAAAAATGGTTAAATATGGTACAGTGCAGCAAAAAGGGTAAAATAAGGTCTTGAGGTGCGAGGTTACCTCTTACTACATAAACTATAGATAAGAAGCACTTTCTCCAAATTCTTATTTTGAGGGGCACAGTAGGACAAAATAAGTTAAAAATGACTCATACATATTTTGACCCGATCTGACAACTAATGTTTATATCCGATCTCGGAATCATCCCAGGATGGATAGACATAAAAAATCAAGTTGTTTTTAGAAATATAACAATAGCGTATACGCATTTACATCATTATTTTTGTATTGCATTATAAGAATCTACGTATTCGATTCTATAGCTGGTAAACATTTTGCGGAATTCTACTTCCACAAAGTGGGTCAAAAGTTCAATTGAAAAAATAGTGTATATATATGTATGAAGTATGGTACTTTGATCCCATTTATATACAATTAACGCACTTTTAGACTAATAGAATATCATTTTTCGGTTGCCTGATTATTTCACCACATATTAAAATGACAAGAAATTTAAAACATCGATTCTCTTCTAAATTATACATATTTCTCTTCCAAGAAGTCTAATTTCACAAAAACTTCAAACGTGTTTTTCTCAAAACTACAAAAAAATTATACACTATTCTTTTATTGAGGCGACGATATATGATTCCAGGGAGCAAGCATTTCTCAATTCATAAATTTAAGAGTGCTATGGGATCGGTTAAATATTGTACAGTGAGGGCAAAAATAGTTAAATTATATTCAATATGGTAGATTAGGACAAAAAAGATGTTAAATATAGTGCAGTTGAGCAAAAATGTTTAAATATGGTCCCGAGGTGCGAGGTACATAAACTAAAAACAAGTAAGGAAGTTCAGTCGGGTAAACCGACTTAAGAATCCACTCACCTTCAGTCCCAAAAATATTCTTAAACTAATTTATTTTTTGTTTCAATTAGATTATTATCAATTTAAATTTCATTTAATAACCCTAAAGTATTAACTGGTATTAAAGTTATAAGCTTTTAAATAAATTTGTTTGGGAGGTACCAAAAGGGGCGTACCAAAAACGACCACTTACTGTACAAAATTTCAAGTATTTATATGCACTGGTATTAAAGTTATAAGCAGTTTACTTTTGTTGTAAAATTATACCTTTTTTTGTGGGAGGTACCAAAAGGGGCGTGCCAAAACGCCCATTTTTCTCTCGACTCTAGGTACTATAAAAGCATTACACTGTACAAAATTTCAAGTATTAAAGTTATAGGCTGGTAACTTTTGGTTCAAAATGTACCATTTATGTGGGAGGTAACAAATGGAGCGTAGGAATAATGTCAATTTTTCACTTTATTGTAGGTTCTATTAAACCATTACACTGTACAAAATTTCAAGTCTTTCTTAGTACTGGTAATAAAGTTATAAGCTATTAACTTTTGGTTCAAAATTGTCCATTTGTGTGGGAGGTACCAAAAGGGGGGTGGCAACTTCGCTCATTTTTCTCGAGGTAATAGTGACAAATAAATTAATATTATGTGTAGAATTTCAGAGGTTTCAAATAAGTACCATAGAAGTTATTAAATAATCAATATTTCACTAAATGTGGGGGAGGTACTAGAAGGAGTGGACCAATATGGCCCATTTTCGAACTTAGCCAGAGATAGAAAAAAAATATTACCACATACCAAAATTTGACGTCAATCGGTTACTCCTTTCGAGAGTTATCGTGCGCACCAGCCAGCAGACTGAAAGACAGACAGATAGACGGGCGGGCGGACGGACATTGCTCAAATTACTTAAAATTACCCAAAACGGATTTCCGCCGAACTTACTCGGGGTCTTAGATCACTCCTTCGATGTGTTACACTTTTGGCCCGTAGCAAATGATATATACTCTCGTCACACTAAAGTGAGGGTACGAGTATAAATAAAAAAGGGTGTTGTTTGACCAAAATGTCAAAATTCCATACCCTCCAACTCGGACAGCCCTTAAACGATCTCGTTGAAATATTGTATCATAACTACTAACTACTACATTTTTTCTTTAATCTTTATGAGAAAATAAAAAACATTTTTTTGTGAATTTTTTGCATTTTTTTTAATTTTTTTTCTAAAAATTGTATTTTTTAGAAGAATGTTGTTAGAAGAATGTGAAGGCTACTTAATTTTGTCTTATTTAAAACTTTCCTGAACCAATTCGGATAAATGGTTTTCGAGTTATACTAAAACATATGCTTCAACCTCTATTATTATTTTAATAGATACAGTCCCATCCGACCAATATAATACAAAACTCTTAAAGGAAATTTCGCAATAAATATAAAAAAAAATATTTTTAAGATTTTTGTATTCTCTTAAAAAGGTCAAAGAAAAAGCTATGGAAAAACGTTGGGCTAAATTTTGGAAGTATAATAGGTAATTAGTTATATGGACGGGGAAAAAGGGCCGTTTGTCCAAAATGTCAAAATTCAACACCCTCCAACTCGGATAATTGTCGTTTTTTGTCATAACTACTACCAAACAGAACTAAACATGGTGCAAGTTTCATCCCGATCTGAAGATATCGGCTTCAAAAGTTATCTCTCTTGACATGAAATCCCCCTTATATATTTGTCCGTCTGTCTGTCATAAGCGTTCTCCAATTTTAGCCATCTTTCAACCAGATTGTTCAAAACCCCTTCCCCACATAAATCTATTTGGATAAGTGTGTACGAGTATATAATCGAATTCTATTTTTGTAATCTGATTGCTCACCTTTACCGTTCTTCCCGGCATTTCCTGTTTCCACTCACCCCAGAAGTCGAACGAATAAAATTACCTAGTCAAGGATAATTGGCTATTGGCAAATGATGTAAATCCGTAGGGATATCCAATAGCCACCACTCGCACGTGTGTCAGTGTGTGTGGGAAGTAAACATGTCTGCAGGTGTGAATGTGATGTACCTCCCTCACTATTCTTCTTTATGGGATTCAACAATTTATCGCGTGTCAAAGTAATTCATTTTTGTTTGTTTTCATTTCCCCTTACTTCGACTGGCCTCAATTTCACACGTTTGTGGTTGATTTGGCCTGCTTACACTGGAGATTACTTAAAGGGTTTCCAGAGGGATGGAGGACAGCAGTTGGATGAGGACAGGTGGCAGTTTCCTCACTCTTGTCCGAGTATTAACTCTTAGACAAACAGAAAAATTATACGAAATCAATTTTTATTGTTCGTTCATTCTTTGGCCAACAACTGCAAAGGACAAAATGCTTTTTGATAGCATTTGTATAGGGTGATTATTTGGTGGTGTATAACTTTAAATTGAAACGAAAAATGTAAAGTTACTTTATTTCTTTAGCGTTGGAATATCATTTGAGACATATGGGCTACAAATGCAAAATTCGATGGATACTCGTCCCTGCAAATTATTATCGATCAAACCAAAATCAAGCCAAAATCGAGCCCATCACTGAACGGAACATTCCGTCAAAAATGTTCCCCAAAGAGTTGTTCTACCGTTAGTCTATTCCTGATGAAATGTCATACCAAACTAAAATAAAGTTGCCAGATCTAACAAATTTGTGAAAGTTTAATCGTTATCGGAAAATGTTATCTCTAAACGCAAACACCCTATATGAACGAGTATAATTTGTTTGCGAAAGAGAATTTGTTGCAACAGTCGCTCCCTTCATTTTATGCTTTTGATAACCTTTTAGACCAACAATAAAAAGTTATTACGCGCGGTAATTGAATAGCTGAAAGCCAAACGTTGCAAGGTTGAAAAATTAATTAAACGCAGACCATTTTTGTATTCATACTCGTACTCGATGTACGAGTATACAAAGGGAGAATTAGATCGAATCTTAAATGCAGAGAAAGTTTTGGGGTGTGAAGAGTATTTATTTTACTCTCTCCCAGGATGAAATAATAGGGAGTTTTCATGTTAAGGTTGTATGAGGCAGTAAGACTCCTACAAGAAGTACGTCTTTCAGCTAACTGCGAATAATTTTGTACCAGACAAAGATACAGAGGAAATTCGTGTCATATTCCGATTTTCTATAGGGTTAAAAATAATCATAAATAAGTAGCGCATAACAGGCCGATCCTCTGGATAAAGTCTATGTTCATAGACTTGAGACATTTAAAATGTATCATCTATTTCAACCTAACCTAACCTAACCTTACATTAACGTAACCTAACCTAACCTGACCTGACCTGACCTAACCTAATCTAACCTAACCTAACCTAACCTAACCTAACCTTAACCTAACCTTAACCTAACCTTAACCTAACCTTAACCTAACCTAACCTAACCTAACCTAACCTAACCTAACTTAACCTAACCTAACCTAACCTAACCTAACCTAACCTAACCTAACCTAACCTAACCTAACCTAACCTAACCTAACCTAACCTAACCTAACCTAACCTAACCTAACCTAACCTAACCTAACCTAACCTAACCTAACCTAACCTAACCTAACCTAACCTAACCTAACCTAACCTAACCTAACCTCACCTAACCTAACCTAACCTAACCTAACCTAACCTAACCTAACCTAACCTAACCTAACCTAACCTAACCTAACCTAACCTAACCTAACCTAACCTAACCTAACCTAACCTAACCTAACCTAACCTAACCTAACCTAACCTAACCTAACCTAACCTAACCTAACCTAACCTAACCTAACCTAACCTAACCTAACCTAACCTAACCTAACCTAACCTAACCTAACCTAACCTAACCTAACCTAACCTAACCTAACCTAACCTAACCTAACCTAACCTAACCTAACCTAACCTAACCTAACCTAACCTAACCTAACCTAACCTAACCTAACCTAACCTAACCTAACCTAACCTAACCTAACCTAACCTAACCTAACCTATAGTCATAACATAGACTGCTTTCATGTGGTGCGCCATGGGTAACGCTGAATGGTCCACTAGTAGTGGTTCTACTTAAAAAGCATCCCCCTTAATGGTGAGGGGCCAATGTACGCGTCATGCGGCGCGGTGCTAATTCAGCATTGTCCGTACACAAAACATATATGTATAAAAGTTGAACAAGAAATTGTTGCAAATTGAGAATAATTTAATCTGGCAATGCCAAATCAAGCGGCCGCGCGGAGAAGTTGAAAATAATTCAACTCTTCTGACACGCCGCGCCGCTTTTCGCTTGCATTGGCCCTTCACCATAAGTCCGGAGTGTAATGCGACATAGGACTTCGGTTCGCATTCAGCTAATGTTACAACTACAACGGAAACTTTTACTCAGGATCCTTCGAAGTCTTGAGAAAGCCGATCCTGCATATCTGTCCCACAACCGGAGGGAATCTCTAAAATGATCAAGGAGAATCGCTGATAACATCCCTAATTCTCCAAAGAAAAAGTATAATGATAGGCGCATTCCTCTCAGGATCTTTAAGAGACTTGATACAGCCGATCCGGCATCTCCACCGCACTATCACAGATTATCTCTAAAATGGCCACGGAGTATCGCTAAAGAATAGAATACTTTGTCAGCAGTCTTTTAAAGGGCTATGCTTTTTTCAGATGAACAGCCTGCTTCAAAACCAACCAACGTGATCAGTGGAGCCGCTGGTCCACGGTCTTTCGCTGACGTTACGGAGGGTAGCTTGGTTCATAGAGATCATCAACAGGGTAAAATAAGACGACAGTATCTCTCAGACGTTCTTAAAGAGTGGCCAGGTCCACTACCTGAATGTAACGAATGTCAGCAGGGATTCTGTGATATGCCTTTTGTTGAGTGCTACTGCTGCACTCGGAAAAATTTTGGTGAGATCTGGTCAGGTGCGGCACTGTATGTTGTCAAAACGGTGGATATTCCATTTCGGTTTAGGATTCCGGCTACACAACCTGATACGAAATCCATCTTTGAGAGGCTGAAGGTTTGCAATAGCGATATATCAACTGGAAACTGGGAAACAGGATGAGTATGTATACCGCGTACCACCTCATCAAGTCCGATGGCCATGAGACATACAGGTTTGACAAAAATCAAGCTAAAGGTGTACATGATTGATAAAGTAGAATATTCTAAAGATATGCCTCTAGATGAGCATCCCTCTTCGCACATGTCCGAGCTGCATTTATCGAAATCTAACAATCCCTCCTTTTCCGTTGCGCATGTACTCGTATGCTTGGAAAATCTCCTCATTATAGGATCGGTTAAAGCCTGTAGAGATGAGGTATTGAAAAGATTATAAATAACAGGCCGAAACACTGGCTTAAGTGTATGTCCATGGACATGAGACGTTGAAACGTCTCCTCTGTTGAATCTAACCTAACCTAAACTTAGAGTAATTTTTAAGGAATGCTGATATTGCCATATCTATAAGACTTAGAGAGGGAAATGGTCGCTAATATGTAAAAAAGATATGAGTACCTAATGGGACTGGAAGGTTTCGTGTTTTCATATAAAATGATGGTAGAAGTCATGTAATCCCGCCGCTTGAGTATTTAAATATATATATACATATATTTTCAATTCTGATTTTTCCATAAAAGAATTTTTTATCCAGACAAGAATAGGATACGATCGCTTACCACAAATGGCGACCTAACTAGGAGACCATTTGGTCCATTGTGATGCCCTTTGGAAAATATAGTAGTTTTGCGAATGTTTCAGAATGTGTAAAAACAGAAATAAGTAACTATAGTGATTCATCGTTAAGTTCTGTTCAGGGCCAGTGTGTTTTTCTACGAATCTGCACAGATTTTTTAGATGAACATCTGCTAAAGCCGCCAGTTCATGAAGGACCTGTCCTCGAAAAGAGTGAGTCTATATTTCTGAAGACCGATGCCTATTCTTATTCATCAAGGCAGATCCTGCAGTATGGAATTTTCATATGCGTACCCATGGCTTCAATAGCGCTATGCCCTGTAGGAATGCATATGAGAATGGAAATCATGCAACACGAAAGAAGATCTATGGTGTTGAACCCAGTTCAACAGTATTTAATGATTTTCACTATAAATGAATTTGTACATTACTTTTAATATTATTGTTTACGAAAAAATGGATTACTATGAATTTCCCCTGTATCCTTTAATTTATTGTCACTTTCATCTAGATGGCAACTCTTTATCCGTTCCCTGCCATGAAGGCAAAAAGCTTTGACTCAAATGGATAAAGAGCTGCCATCTTCTCTGTTCATTCCAATGTAATTTGGCTGAATTGCCAAAAATCCAGGGTTTTTCTCTATCTTCGCTCTGCACCGACTTTTCACTTTTGCGGCATCATCCGTAGCGGTAAGCAGCAACGACTCTCATTAAATAAAATCTGTTTTCAACTAAATTAAATCTGTGCCTTTTCTTTCTGTTTCCCCATTACAAACTGTTCGGAGTTCAATTGATATTAAACTACAGTCCACTCCACAGAAGGAACTCCCGAGATTGTACATGGTCCTTCGAACCGGATTTGAACCGGTGATTTTGTGCGCATTTTGTTTATATGTCGACATATAAACACCATTGTTTTATCACGTGAAACAAGGCTTCGCGTGCCAGCGACGGACGACAAAAGACAGTGCCATTCTCCTCTCATCCACCAAGTCTTTGCCGATACACCATCGTTTCATTACGTGAAACAAGGCTTCACGAGCCAGTCACGGACGACAGAAGACTCCAGAACTAGACAACCATCTCTAAATTAACAACAATAGAAGTGGATAAATATGCAGCGACGACAACAACAATTATTACAACGAGGAACAGCAGCATCAATACCATCCAACAACAACAACAAATAGCAGAGTCATCCTGTTGACATTGCACTCGTACAAGGGGGGCGGTATGTTGAAGCGACAACAGCTGATATTCAACTGCAGCGCCCCAATCACAACTTTAAACAGCGATGCTCTTGAAATGCAGTGCTGTTAACGCCGTCATTGTGATGGTAACGCCGTCACATTCTTTTTCTGAGTCAGTTCACGACTCAACCGCTTTTGGCACACTGCCACCGCATACGGCTCACGGCCGAAACAAAATAAATATAAAATATTAAAATATTTAAAAAATATACTTTGTTTTTCTTTTTTTAAGTCCCGCCATTCTGGCGTGGACTTAAACATATGGTTTTGGTTATCCTGCAGTTCTGCATCTTTGCCTCATTTCCCTATACGCCAAAGAATCGGCCTGATTAATTGGTTCAGCGAAAGGGTTATTGACATTAGAGGTTGGTGCTAGCTCAAAACCGATACCAACACACTCATCCTGCAAATAGTTTTAGGTAATTATATCGCTCTGAAAGGAAACCCACATAGTCGTGTACCTGTATTTGAGCTAGGGCCTACATCCGTATTTTTCAGAAAAGAATCCTTTCTTGTGATTTTAAAATTCCCCCAAATCTTCTTCTGTGATTCTGCCAACATTTTATATTCGGTCTTATTTATAAATTTGCTAAGTATGTGTTTGATTGTTAAATATTTTCCTGTCATATCTGTCTGCCACAAATACATAATGGCACTTACTTCCTTTTTCAATTTGACATAATTTTATGTGTCCAACACAAGTCCACAAGTATTCAATGGAGGTACGGTAGTCATTTATTTAACAATCTGAAATTACTTTAAATTGCTTGAACATCTGTACTCCACAAATCACAAATCATGTCAAGAAATCAAGAAAAATTATTTCATTCCCTTTTTTTGCGTTGACGACATCATAAGATGTGCAAAGCATCAGCACCACAACCGGAGGAGAATCTCCACAGATTTGAATGACAGTAGCGATGAGGATGAATGAACACATTTTTGTGTGTCATTAG